>JAAGNO010031380.1:0-35832 GCA_033439905.1 Ceryle rudis
ATGCCTTACTGAAATCAAGATAAACCACATCCACTGCTCTACCATCATCTATCCACCTGGTTATGTCCTCATAAAAGCTTATCAGGTTGGTCAAACATGACCTCCCTTTGATAAAACCACGTTGATTGCTCCTGATGACCCCCTTGTCCTTGACATGCCTAAGGATAGCACCGAGGATAAATTGCTCCATTACCTTTCCAGGGATGGAGGTGAGGCTGACCAGTCTATAGTTGCCAGGGTCCTCGTTCTTGCCACTTTTGAAGATTGGAGTGATGTTTGCCCTCCTTCAGTCCCCAGGCACCTATCCTGTCTGCCATGACTTACTGAAGATAATGGAGAGTGGTCTGGCAATGACCTGTGCCAGCTCCCTCAGCACCTGTGGATGCATGCTGTCAGGACCCGGGGACTTATGGATGTCCAGATTACTCAGCTGTTCTTTAACCCAGTCCTCATCAATGAGGGAAGACTCCTTAGTCATGCTATCTTCTGGTCCCTCAGGTGTCAGGAGCTCCTGAGGACAGTATTCAGCAGTATAGATAGAGACAAAGAAGGCATTTAATAACTCTGCCTTCTTTGTGTGCTCTGTTACCAGGGCACCCACCTCATTCAGCAGAGGACCTATATTGCCTCTAACCTTAGCTTTTCCTGCAATATATTTGAAGAAGCCCTTTTTGTTAACCTTGACCTCCAGTGCAAGGTTGAGTTCCAACAAGGCCTTAGCCTTCCTATTTACCTCCCTACATCCTCTGACAACAGTCCTATACTCCTCCCAGCTGGCCAGCCCCTCCTTCCATGATCTGTAGACCCTCTCTTCCACTTAAGTTTGCTTAGCAGTTCCTCACTGCCTCACTAAGCCTCTCCTGGCTCTCTTTCTCGATTTCCCACCAGGTGGGATGCACTGGTCCTGAGCTTAGAAGAAGAGGTCCTTAAATATTAACCAACTATCATGGGCCCCTCTGCCCTCTAGTACCCTGTCCCATGAAATTTCACCCAGCAATCATTTGAAAAGGCCAAAGTAGGCCCTCCTGAAATCCAGGGGTTTGGTCCTACTTGATATCCTGTTCCTGCAGACAAGATCTTGAACTCCACCATCTCATCCTCACTAAGGGCAAGTCTGCCCTCAACCTTCACTGCTTCAAGCAGACCCTCCTTGTTGGTGAGGATAAGATCCAGCCCTGCTCCCCTCCTGGTTGGCTTCCCCACCATTTGCATCAAGAAGTTATCATCAGCGCACTGGAGGAACCTCCTGGACTGTGGCTGGCTGGCTGAATAGCCCTTCCAGCGAATATCTGGATAGTTAAAATCCCCCATGAGAATGCGGGTCTGTGATTGTGAGGCTGCTGTTAGCTGCCTGTAGAAGGCCTTGTCAACTTCCTGATCCTGATCGAGTGGGCTGCAACAGACACCCACAACTGTATCACCTGTGCTAGCCTGTCCCTTAATTTGTACCCACAAGCTCTCAACTTGCCCCTCATCCACCCCTGGACAGAACTGAAGACATTCCAGTTGCTCGCTCATGTACAGAGCATCTCCGCCACCTCGCCTTGATGACCTGTCTTTCCTGAAGAGGACATAGCCATCCATGACCACATTCCAGTCACGTGAGCTGTCCCACCATGTCTCTGTAATTGCCACCAGGTCATAACCCTGTGTCCGCCAATTTCCTTCAATGCTACTGCAATCCCTATCCGAAAAGAAAGAAAGAAGGGAGAGAGACTTTACCTGCTCACTTTTGAGGCTGAGCTCAGTGTAAGCGTTAGGACTGGAGGAGGAGAAAAGTTCCTGTTCTTTACAAATTAAATAAACCACTGTGTGTGTTACAGTCTGCCTCAGGATGCTCCTGGAATCTTCGTCCCAGTGTGTGAGCATTTCCTGGGCTCTGACTGTCCTTTGGAGGCCACACAGATGCGCATGAGCTGTAATTGCAGATGTAATTGGGAGATGGGGAGAAAAAGGAGGATGAATTTTGAGACAGGGGCAAATTTCTCTCCCCCCCCCCCTTTATTTTGGATATTGCAAGTAATCCAACAGAAGTTACAGCGAGTAATGCAAAGGATGTTTCAGACAGATGAAGAGTAAAGCACATGAGTCTGTTCAGTCTATATCAATATGAGATAATGTATATGTTCACATCTCTATCTTTTCAACAAAACATTATAGCAAGAGCTGTCTAGAGGGAAACTTCTGCAAGAAGACGGAAAGCAGCAAGAAATCAGATGGCAGTAGGATGGGGCAGAATGATCAGGAGACTGAAAAGCTCAGAAAGCTACTGAGAAAGGCTTTGAGAGGATTTCCCATAACTTCTCAAAGAACGCTTCCCTGCCTCTTCCAGTATACCACCATCTAGCTAAGCTCTGCGCTGTGCAGTGAAATGCCAGTGAGGAAACAGTAACAACATACTATCTCAATGAATTGAAATTTGAAATGCATTCCCAGACCTGTATTTGGGGGATAAATATTGAATAAGACTAGATTGTGTGAGAGGTGTGACAAAATCCCGTAGCTTACAAAACTCTTTGTATGTGTGCAGTCTGTTGCATAAGCTTATTTTTTCTCCATCATGTAGTGAATAAGGTTTATATATTGTCCTGAGAACTGGACAGCTTTTGTTCAGGCAAGCACCGAGTAGAAAGTTCTCTGTAAAAACTGTTAAAAAACTATTTGACTCTTATCTAGGACAGTTTTACTCTCCTTAACCTTATTTTCTCAGTAAATATGCTGAAAGAAAATTAACCTACTTCTAATAATCTCTTGAGTAGAAGCTAATAATAATCTAATCTTGAGTAAAAGCTGGTAGATATAAACTACTAAGCAAAGTCAGTGGGCATCTTGTTGCAAACTATCTTATTGTAAATTTGTTGTTCTATATTGTATTGAATCATTTATCAGGAAGGAGCCTTGCAGTGTGGCAGCAGAGGTCTAGCTGCTTCTGTTGAAGTCCACAAAAAACTTCCTATCTAGCTTTCATTTCAGTTATGTGAAACACTCTTATGGTATCTGAAGGAAGTCCTGTGAAATCAACAGGAGTTGCTTCCTCCTGACTTAGGGGGAGCTATGGTATCTTGTTAAAGAAATCAGTACAAACTGTGCAGTTCATGCTAAGCTAAGTTTTATGTGGTTTGAAATTATTTTTTCTGACCGTAGTGCATCACCACACAGCTGAATGCTGTAGAGCCTGCACTGATGTTGGGCTTCAGCACACTGCACAGTGGATTAGTGCAGGCTAAGGCTCACAAGGCCATTTCTCTACTGCTCAATAGCTTGGTGATTCTCTGACTGCTATCTTTTATACTACAGCTACTCTATTAACTTGCCGCAAAGCCAGTCAGTCTGTGGCCATCATTCTGCATTTAGTCCTTTACTAAGTCACTGACTAAAAAACTAGGAGACTGTTCAGACAATTGCAGAAAACTTTTGTTAATGAAGTCCTGATCATGCAGCACTTTTATCAGGAAGTGTCCCAAGGAGACAAGTAGCTGTTGCATCCTTAGTCAGCTCCTGCTTCACATCTTCCTGCTGCCATACAGCATTCTGTAAGGGATCTCTCCATTCCCAAGGGCCTATTTCTGTTGGAGAGATGTTTCCATGGTAAAGCTATTTAGCAGCTGAATAAAATTCCGCTGGAAACTAGAACAGTTTTGGCTTTTTATCTAAACATTTCTAGTTATCTTTCAGATATCTCTATTTATGTCTTTATGGCTTCTCAGATTGGGCAGCAGACGTAGGTATTTTAAATTAATTCTAAAGATGATTACATTTTTTCACCTCTTTAAGCTTTTGTTGGGAGTAGAACAGTTTTCTGAGAAGCTTGATGGAAAGTTTGACACCGCCATACATACAATCAGAATCTAGAACAGTTTGTATGTGGTCTAATTATGGGGTGTGTCAACACTTACATTCATCTACTCTACTAGGATTGGATTGTGTAGGTATTACTGTCCTGTGCCAGATCAGGTTATTTAAAGGTGCTTTTTCTTGGAATTAGCAGTGTTATGTCATATTTATTCCTGTATGTTACAGAGCAGGGTATGCTACCAGGTAGCCTGCCATGAATGCTATGGAACAGAACAGAGAATCAGTGTGGGTGAGATACAGACCACCTGCAGGATAAAGGATGCCCAACAATATCAGATTGAAAATAAGTGGCAGAAGATTCATAGATGTCAAAACAAGTGCAAAACTGCATTGGCTAATAGCTGAAAGAAATATTAACTGTACCATAAAAAATATTTGGGCTCTATCACTGCTGGAAACTTTTTTTAGATAGGCTGGGGAATTAAAGCAGTCCACGATGAATTGATTCCTCACAGTTATCTCTAGCTATCTCTGATAAGAGAGAACTCTACCTATAGCAAGTCTGGAGGTGTATAGCACTCTCAGTAGCTTCCAATAGATTCACCTTGACTGACTTTCTCAAAGTGACTTTGTCTCAGGCAACATTTTTTCATTCTTAATATCTTTTTTATTTCTTTACAGTTTCTCATATCACTGAAATGAGTTCTCATCCTCCAGAAAGAAGAAATTTCACTGCAAGTCAGACATAGCATAGCAGGTAGCATAGACTCTATATAGCAGATTCAGAGGTGCCACATCCTACCAACCCAAGAGACTTCAACCAGTGTGTTTCTTGTTAAATATCAGGCTGTAAGAGGTGTGAAACATGACTCACTAGTTGGCTGGGGGTTTTTTTTCAGTGCCTGCTGGATGCTGCCATCTTGTTAAATCAGTTGCCTTTCTGAATTCTGTTTTCATCCATTTCCAATGGAAGTTGTACAACACAGGAATTTCTGTTTGTAAAACAGTCTGTTGCAATGAGAACTGAAAAATCCTCTACTCCCAGACATAGCATTCACTCACAGATTTCCTGCTCTTTGCCTTTAGGATGGTTTGGTGCTGTGCTACGTAGAAAGGTGATTTTTATGGTTGAGAAAGAAAATACATATATAAATAAGATGTTTACATGTGAATGGGAAAGTAGTTTAATTTCTCTTACTCTGTGCTTTTGGATTCTGCCCTTAACCAAGCATTAAGTGTTTAAACACTGAGTTGAAAACAGAGCTCAAATTGCTATTCTTTTGTTTATGGAATTCTACTTGTACATGAAAATTAGCTAAGAAGGGAATTAGCTAAAAGTTCATGGAGATAGATTTCCAGTACTTGGTTCCAGCTGAGAGAGAAATTTGTTCAGACTTGATGGAATTTGAATGAAAGAATTCGTTACTTAGAATACACTCAAATGTGGCTTTCAGTTAGGCTTACAGCTGCTTATTAGCAGAGTAAGCATAGGAATGTTGGTGCTAGTGTTACTGGGTGATATTGTTACCACAGAATTGGATTTATTGCAGTTGGAAAGAACCTTTGAAGCTTATCTGGTCCACTCCACCTGCTCAAGCAGGGGCACTTTTACCTGATTGCCCAAGATCATGTCTAGACAGCTTTTGAATATCTCCAAGCATGGAGACTCCACAGCCTCTCTGGGCAACCTGTGCCAGTACTCAGTCTGATGTAAAAAAAACCCCACCACAAACCAAACCAAACCAAACAAAAACAAACAAACAAAAAACAAACATACAAAAAAAACAACCAAAAAAAGTGTTTCCTGATGTTCAGACAGAACTTTCTGAATGAAATTTTATGGCCGTATCCTCAAACTGAGGAAACAAACATATTGTTTAGAAACAAGTGGGAGTCAAAAAGCCCTTGACTGGCTTTCCTGCAGGAGGCACCGTTTTTCTCCTCCCAATGCAGCAACAGGCGAGATATTTCATGTCCTTAGCTTTCCTGCATTAGAAGCCACTGCTGCCCTTCAGTGCCTGCCACGGTGCCACCTACACAGCCACAGCACACTACTTCACCCAGGGGTCTTTATCTTCTACTTACCCTTTCTCATCACATCAGAGAGCTTCTGCCTCATTCAAATATGAATGAGATAACCACATGTGTATTAAAGCCATTGTTAGTTTTTAAGAAGTACTTGAAGGAACCTTAAAAAATTCTGATCACTTCTTGGAAATGAGACTGAATTGCAGAAATGCCTTCAGTGGAATTGTTTACTGGTGTGCTGCAGCATCTGTGCCACCACTGTGGCCATACAGGGGATGGAAGGACAGAGCATTGCATAGCTGGGGGAACACTACGTTGTATTGAGTTGCACCACACAAAACAAGCAGTTGCATTTTACAAGGCTTCTTGCTCTGGTTTACTTTATAGCAGCTCAAACATGTAACCTGAAACATTTTTTTTTATGAATTAAACTTTCTGAAGGAAAGGACAAGAATTCACTGGATAACTTTTTTTAATATCCTGCTCCCAAAAGCTAGTAAGTTCTCTGCATCTAAACTTAGGTTATGCAGCAAGGTGTAGAGCTGTACAAACATGAGGCATGGTGACACAATGCTCTTCCAAGCTATGTAATTTTGCTTAAAAGCAACCTCTGAAGTAAGATTTTCAGTACAGCAGTGGATTATCTAGTGAAAACTGTTACCCAATGCCATGCTTCTGTGCAAGGGCTTCACCTGAAAGCCGGCAGTGAGCTCATGCAGCCCAGAAGGCCAACAGCATCCTGGGATGTATCGAGAGAAGCGTAGCCAGCAGGTCAAGAGAGGTGATTCTCCCCCTTTACTCTGCTCTTGTGAGACCCCACCTTGAATACTGCGTCCAGTTCTGGTGTCCCCACCATAAGAGGGACATAGATCTGTTGGAGCACGTTCAGAGGAGGGCCACAAAGATGATCCAGGGGCTGGAGCATCTTTTCTACGAGGACAGGCTGCGGGAGCTGGGATCGTTCAGTCTTGAAAAGAGAAGACTTCGGGGAGACCTAATAGCTGCCTTCCAGTACCTGAAAGGAACCTACAGGAAGGCTGGGGAGGGACTTTTTACAAGAGCATTGACTGATAGGACAAGGGGAAATGGGTTTAAGTTGAAGGAGAATAGATTTAGATTAGATCTTAGGAAGAAATTCTTCAGCATGAGGGTGGCAAGACATTGGAATAAATTGCCCAGAGACATTGTGGCTGCCCCCTCCCTAGAGGTGTTCAAGGCCAAGCTGGACAGAGCCTTGTGTACCCTGATCTAGATGAGAGGAGTCCCTGCCCATGACAGGGAGGTTGGATTAGATGATCTCTAAGGTCCCTTCTAACCTAGGCCATTCTATGAAAAGAAATTGCCTTGTAAAGTGGCATGGTTTGAAAGAGACAGGGGATGATAGCCAGTGGGTCAGCTGAAGAGAAGTCTGGGGAGCAGGCAAATGCTAATGCTAACAGAAGAAAGTGTTAAGGACAACCAAATGTAAGGGCCCTTAGGTTTCTGTTACAGCCCTAACTGCCGACGCTGGCTTTTGAAAGGATCACTTTGTTTCTTAGTGTTTTACATACCTGGCCAGAAATGTTGGCCTTCACAGGGTTCTCTTCAAAGCATAAACCAACAGTCATCTGAAGCAATGGACTGATGGGACAGCAAAATTATGCTTTGCATGAGCATGAGTGTGCCTCTGTGTGCAACTCGGGGCTCTTCCCTGAGTTCTGGAGGGAGGAGCAATGCTGGCAGTGAGAAGACCCAGCAGTGAGAAGGATGGTGAGAGTCAGAGGAAGGACATTTGCCTCACTTTCTCTCAAGCTGCTTGATGATGCTACACTAAGCAAATGGTTGGTACTGGGAAGGGGAAAGGCAGGTGTGGGCAAGGCTGGGTATGCAGGCAGGGGGACCTTTACAAGGGCAGGAAACTGTCTGTGTGGCAATGACCTCAGTTTCCAGGGACTCCTGAGCCTCAGACTTTTTCTGAAGTGCTGCCAGATCCTTGACTTTGATCAGATATGGTGCTTCATAGGGTAATTAAAAGATTTTATTAGATTTGAAAACAGATATATTAGTTCAAGACATAAAATACTTATTTGGATTTTACTGGTATTTATACAGCACTTTTCCAAGACATTTAGTTATGTCTGTAGTGACTAGTGGTTTACTGAGGTATGTGTAGGATGAGCCGTGATGCCTGTCTGTTGTTATTAAAATTTACCAGTGACATATGACCGAGTCTTTCACCCCCAGAAACAGGGGATATGTGATAGTTTAATTAAGAAATTAAACATGCTGGTAGAGATGAAATCCTGGGAATGGTGAGCAGAGGCTCTGAATTAAAGGCTGAACCAAGGACACATCTGTGGCTCTAATTGTGAGATCCTTCTGTGATTGATAGAGTGAAGCATCTTGATGAACAAAAGTCTGATGATTCATTAAATTACTGACTAGCCTGGAGAGTCTTTGGCTTGCAATGTAGCAGTAACTTGGGTGAGAAACAGTGCATTAACTCCCTCCCTCCTGCCCTCTTTCAGCAGAAAAAAAGCCAACAATGCCAGTCTTGTTAAGAGAAGCTGCAGAGCATGAGTGACAGGGTAAAGATTACACAGCTAGTCCTTTGCTTTTTGTGCTGCTTCTCTCAAAATGTAGCTGCAAATGGAAGTCAGAGCAAAAGATGACTTGCTCCTGAAGAAACCAGCTGTGTGAAGGCTGGTGGGCCAGCACTGACTCAGCCCCTCTCCTGGGAGCTGGGATTGTTTGTGAGGAGAAGCATGTCAAGCCAGCGCCTGGCCTAGCTGGTCCCAGCTGGGAACCTCATCTGAGCATGACTGCTGGAGCTACATTGGTCTTCCAGGCCAGCAAATTAGATTTATGCCTGCTCTGATCTGCTTGAATTTACTGGAGTTATTCAAGGACAAGTGTGACTATACCTGGCAGAGCTGAACATCAGGTTTGAGGGTGGGGGAATATAGAGCTGTGGGAAGAAGGTGGCAAAGTTGAGAAGGAGCCTCTTCCCTCCTTATTATCAGGCAGATAGTGACCCCTTCCCCAGTAGCTCAAGGACTGCTAGGATTAATGAGGCTTCTCTTCCTCTGTACTTTGCAAGTTAAAGCTTTCATTTTGAGGGCTGTACACAGAAAGCTATGAGTCATTTTTCCTCATCTTATTATCAATCACTTATGAAACTACTATACTGACAATGTCCTCTCTACTCTTCTCACTGCTTCAGAACTTTGACCCCTATTGGCATCTCTTCTGAGGAAGGAAAGCACTGGCCCTGACTTCCAGGCAGATGGCAGTCACAATTCCTGCTGAAGTCTAGTGTCTGGAGCAGGGCATAGAGGACAGTCCTGGTTTCGCTGTGTGTTGGCTGCAGTCTGCAGGGAATGGTTCATTTGTGGCAGATGCAGAAAAGACCAAAAACTCCTTCCTCCTATTTCAAATTTAAAGTCCAGTTCCTTTTTGTTTTCCTGAATCCAAGCCCAGCGAATGAAGAATTCTGTCCAAGATGCTGATTTTACCCACTGACCACAAATAACAGTAGGAACAATGCACTAGTGGTCCTCTGTGATCCTCAGTCCCAAAAGACTGTGGCCTCTTCCTTCTTTTTTAACAAGCATATTTATGTGCTCCAAAGCTCATACATGGGAATGAAAACAGCATCAGCTTAAATTCAGGTGGCATGAGCATGAATGACTGCATCTGAAAAATGAATTTGCTTAGATTTCTAAGTATGCTTTAGCAGTCAGCTAAATAAACCTTTACTGCATGGGAAAGGAGGGGCTTCAACACTCCCCATCCCCCAACACAGGCACAGATCTCCTGTCATGTGAATGAAATGCCCCGGTGATAGAGATCCCAGCTGTTTCAGGATTTTCTCTTGGGTGGGAAGGGACTTGCAAAGCGGTCATGTTTATGCAGGGATGTATTATGTCAAGAGCAGTGAGAAGAACTCGATGTTTGTCCTGGCATAACAATGACTTGGCATGGGCTCAGTTCAACTCAGCAGCTTCGTTTCTGGGGCCAGCCTGTAAGCTCAGGAGGAAAATATCTAATCAGCTGTTCTAACTGCTGTAGGACAGTTTCTTTTTAAAAACTGCCTCAATTTATAATGTGATTTATATTCTAATGAAATAACATCTCCACCCTTAAATCATAATTTAAGGACACAGAGACTGATGAGTGTTTTTTAAATAATATTCATAAAATCATTTACATGTGTCATACAACTGTGTTGGAGGTTGCTAAGGCTTAATCATCCTCTTGAGAAGAAGAGGCTGAGACAGGGTTTGAATGTGTGTGCAGTGTCACACCAGGGAGGTGTGATGCACAAGGCTGTCGACTTGCAGTACAGTTTTTGCATCCCAGTCACCTGAACTGGAGCAGGTACAAAGATCCATAAACTGAGTTCGTGCACAGTGGTTTCAAAGGCTGTCTGTGCAGCACTCTAAAAAAAACCCCCAAAAGATATAAATTAAGAGAAAACTGTCATTGCAAACATTAAATTAGTGACAACGGTGAAAGCAGGAGTGCTGGGAATGTGGAATGGAGAGCAGGATCCAACAGAGCAAAGAAGCTTGAAAAGGAGTCAAGGAACAGGAGGTTTACAACATCCTTTTTGTTTTGCTTAAGCCTGCCTGTACATGTGATCAGGGAAGGTAACTTGTGACTCTAAGGAGACACCCGCAGCAGTATGCTACAGAGCAAGGATAAAAGTGCTTCCAGCTGATTATCACAATGGTGACCTTTGCTGACAAGAGTGCCAGTAGCAGGAGGCCCCTGGGTCACTTGAGCCGTGTTTGGCTGATTGTGTTCCAGCAGCATTTAGGGAAGGTTTCCTTGCAGAGCACCGACAGCTGCGCTGGTGTATCACTTGTGCTGCTCCTTGCTTATTTGAGGCTTACTTCTAGGCTGCCTTTTGGGGCCCAGTGTCATCATAACTGATGCATGACTAAGACCTCAAGGTTTAAGAGAACTGTATTTATCATTCCGAACTTGTGTTTTAATACCTGTAGAAACAAAATATTCTTCCCTCCTCCCCAGAATACAAAGACTAGCTGCTGAGGATCTGCCAGGTAATACATCAAGCCAGGAGCTGATCGTATCACCTGAAGGGATGTTTGTGTGTACCAGCTGCAGCAGGGAGCAGGCAGTTCTGTGTATACCTGTTAATGGCTTTCCATGGAAAACACGAGATCATCAGTATCTGGGGAGCAACCTAAAGAGCAGGATGGTGGCACATCTTTCCCATGAGCTTAGAAAACTTCTCAGAAGAGAGGGCAATGTTTGAAATAGCTGTTCCCCTTGAAAGAAAATTCAGCTTCCTATAAATCACGTTCTAATGCAAAAAAACTGAAGTAAACCATATGCCCCATGCTTTCCTTCTTCATCTTATTCCATTGTTTTTCATAAGCCAAGTTTTCCTCAGGCAACTTTTTCATTGCTTTTTCCTTCAATTGAAATGATTCTTTGTTTTCTTCTTGGAAACAGCCTCCCTCTTCTACTGCCTTTTTTTTTATTATTATTTTATTTTTAACACCTCTCTCCTTTCCTTCTCTAAAAGTGCATCTGACAGAGCTGGCACCTCCACACAGTGCCTGCTTCAGGGGTGGGAGATGCAGAAGAGCAGAGATGGGATTCCCCTCCCTGGCCATTAGCTGCTTACAATATGGGCATGTGTACCCTAAGCTCTCTTTATAGTCAGTGGAGAGAAATAAGAATTATGAGGGCACAAATGCCTCAAAGTGTGTTACATTGTGCTAGCTTATGCTTTAGATTGAGATGAAACACCCCTAGACTCTTTAGTGTCCGGATCAATCAAGTTCGTGACTGTATTTAAGCATTGTCTCACTCTTTGAGTTTACTACTGACCTAGTGGATGACTTGGGCAAATCACTTGCCAATCTGTAAAGTGGAATAACATTGTGATTATATTAAAGAGTATAACTTGGTTAAGTTTTATTTGGCTACAGCAGGATTTGGCTTTGTGCAGTGATCTTATCCTATGCTACTTTTGCCTTCTTTTTTAACCTTTGGACTCTTTTGCAATAGGAAGTTGTGTCATTTATTTAATTGGCAAGGGCTGGTCCAACATCTGCAGCTACAGGGATCAGAGATGGAGTTCAAGAAGACCCCCTCTCTTTACAGGCCACATCTTCCTTTGTCCAGAAAGCAGCTAACCCTTCTCTTCCCAGAGGGCTGCTGCTGTGTGGGGGAAGAAAGCAACAGAGGATGCTGAGTGCTTTCCTCTTTGCTTAGCAGCAGTTTCCCATCCTCACTACAGCAGGATGCTAGAAATATTC
Organism: Ceryle rudis; assembly: GCA_033439905.1. Classification (NCBI taxonomy): domain Eukaryota; kingdom Metazoa; phylum Chordata; class Aves; order Coraciiformes; family Cerylidae; genus Ceryle; species Ceryle rudis. Next base: position 12,099 of record JAAGNO010031380.1, read on the forward strand.
CCTGCATCAAAACAGCCCTCTGAACTGTCGCAGGTAGGAGAGGTGGTAGGCAGCTAAGGAGACAGAGTTTGCCCCATGGTTCTTTCTCCTTGAGGGAGGGTGAGGGTAGGTCAGATAGAAGCATCAACAGGTCGTGTAGTGTCCAGAGCACTGCAGCTGTGTACCTGAATTTGGACAAAGCACAAAACAGCAGAACGCTCAGCAGAAAACCTGCCTGAGGCAGTGGTGTTGGCAATGTTACCAGGTCTCTCAGCTTCATTATGGTTTCATAATATTAACTGATAAAAAAACCCTCAGTGTGTTCTCAAAAGCCAACAAACAAATCCCCCAAACAAAACCAAGTTTTTATTGAGGAGAAAAAGCTGGCAAATACAAATCATAAAGTCTACAATTCCAGACCCAGAAAACTGTTCGCCAGAAGGATTCAAAGGTAACTGTAAAATTTCATCATTTTACTCAATCCCATCAATTTCTCGGGTCCAAGTCAGAGATTTTGAGCATTCCTGAGCCTCCTCTGTTTTGCTGAATGTTAAGCCACATCAAGGTCACCCCATTCTGTCTCACTCCTTGCTTTAGCCCAGTTTTTAACTGCATCTCAAGTCTGAGGTCACGAGACACAGCTGTGATTGCTTCGGCACAATTAATGAACGGCAGCCCAGCACAATTGAAACCGTTTTGCTATTTTCATCCATGCTGATTTTTACCCAACAACATTTATACTTCTCATTTTTTCATCCCACAGCTTTACCAAATTCTTCTTCTGCCAGGCAGTTCTCTACCAGGTTAGATTCTACCATATGTGATTTGCCCACAGGAACATCCTGACTGACAAAGGCAAGGACACTTCATCCTCTGCTTCAGTGATTGATTGGGTTTACAGCCTCTGTAAGTTGAGGTGCTGGAAATCTCCTTGAAAAAAAACCCCTATGTGTTCAGTTCCATGCGTGATAGATGAAACAACAGGGTATCTGATTATTAGTTATTCCATACACTTCTGGCTCTTGGTACTGGAAGTACCCAAGGGATAGATCCTGCTCAGTCATCATTGTGGTGCCAGCTTCGTACATCTGCTCAATGTGGAGGCATTTGCAGCCTCTCTGTGCTTTCACCTCTTCCTGAGAGGCAAGAGAGCTGCACAGTTTGAAGTGCCCACAGTTAGCAGGCACTGTGTTGGTTTAGCGATGTGCCATCTAGCTCATGTATGTTAGAGCACAGGTATGAAAATGACCGGCACATGTCAGAGCATCAGCATTTAAATAAGAAGTGATGGTTCTGATGTTGTGCAGTGTACTGTGGGATAGCATTTCTAAGCTTGACAGTGAGGTCTGCAGGAACTTTTGATCCTTGTTATCCCAAAGATTTACAACTTTTGAAGTGTGCTGCTGGAAAAATCTCATGCTGTGATGATGTGAAAAAAAAAAGGATGAGAAAGAACAGCTTCTCAATGCAAACCCCTTTGGTTATTTCTCTTCTTTTGCTTCCTTCCTATCACCTGAGCAAAAAGCAAACACAGAACAGCAAGTGCTACAAAAGCAGTTGCAGCGCAGAGAGACGCTGCTTATACTTCTACCTCAGCGGACTAGTTCATTTCTTCCTACTGGTGCATTCAGGCTAAAGGAGAAGCTGATGCAGAAGATCTGTTTTCCATATCCCCAGATTTTTGGCAGTTGCACACACTAAAAATGCATATGAAAGAAGAGGACATAGTCTGAAACCAGCAATGACTGGCTAAATTTGAGATTGCCAAGTCACTGAGTTTTCCTGGTGTCACTTGGGAGTGGGCCCCAGGACAGGCTCTGTCTGTTGGAGTGCTTTGTCCCATCATATTTGAGCTTGTGGGTTCAATTTTAACTCCTAATAGTTAGCTCTGCTTGCAGAATTTACTCTGCTTTTACTCACAGGTGCCTTTTCTCTATACAGTTCTCTAATTATATGGAAACACACCCTAAATATGAAAATATATTAACTCCTACTCTCTATGCTATTAGCAAAGCTGTGTCTGGCAGCCTTGAAGTATTCTGTTCTGAATCACCAGCTGTTTTTCCCAGGAAACATTCCTGGAAGAGAATATATCAACAATTTCCTGCAAGATGCTTGACTAAATCAGATAGCACACAGTGTATATGATACTTTCAACCTTATCTTTTAAAAGTGCTGTAATATCTAGTAAACTGCTGTTGCCTGCACAGAGTGTACTCTTCTGGCTGCAGTTCTTGTTAGTACCAACCGAGCTCTATGTAACTCGGGAGCAATCTGTGTTTCCTGTAGGTCACACTCTGCTGTGTGTGCCACAAAGGCACTTAATTAAGCACTGGAAGATCTATCTCACTGCAATAGCTGATGGCTACCCAGTGCATTTTAGTTTCTGGAATTTTCTGGATCACCTTGAAAGAGGACATACAGATTGCTGTTGTAAACAGATGTGCAAACAGCTTTGGAAGAGAAAGATCAGTCCCATGCTGATGCAGATAGGCAGCCCTGCAGGCATTAAAGAAAATGTTTCTCTGGATGACAGTCTGCCATGGTTACATGTGGGACACAGGAGTTACTTTACATTGAGAAAATTTTGGGGTTCAGATTGATGTTAGCCAATTAAAACCAAGTAATGTCCCGGAATGGCTGAGTCTGAAAGTGAAGTACATAGAAAGGTCATTAATATGTAAAGGATCTTGCAGTTGCCCAGGATGTGGGAAAAAAAATGTGGTTTTTTGTGTTTTTTTCAAAGATCATATCTCATCTTTAATTCTGCATGTATAGAGCCCTTTCCATCATAGGTTAAACAAATTGGTACCAAAGGTTAAAAGGAAAAAGCTGTTCTCAAGCAGAAGCATACTTGCATAAGAGGAGGTATTTCTAAGAAATATGAAGCTGTTGCACCTTTTAATTTGTACATCTTGTTCTAGAATAGACACGGGTGTCCATCTAAAGGCAGAAGTCTTTGTTCATGATCGTAGGGTTATAATGAATGGAGTCCAGCAGCATCAGGTCATTAGAAACGCACTGAGCCGGAGGAGCCTCAGGCTAGACCAGTTAATTTCAACTGGAGTGGAGAGTAGACACCATGTTGGTGCATATACCAGTGTAACTATTTTGACCAAATGTAGCAGTGTAAGGCCAGGCTTGATTAGGCCAATAGAGAGTGTGGAAATTCTTTCTTAGTGACTGATTTTGTATAAGTTTGGTCTTCAAATCTTAGTTCCTGCACAACTGTCTTTCTGACTTGTTACCTCATTATGTTTGTAATGATGAAAGTCAAAGGCTTAGAAGACAGAAAATACTTAATGTATTTTTAATATAGACAGACTTTTGATATACTCTTATCTTTGCGACAACTAAAGTGGTTTAAATGGTTGCTTGCTCTTTATCCCCTCGAGGCACAGGGTGGATTTTGGTTTGTTGCTGTGTTAGGCCTGGGTTAAAGCCTTAGGAAAGGAAAGATAGAGGAAGCTGTTAGGAGACAAGGCTGAGAGCAGCAAGCTGAAGAAAAAGGATTGTCCCAGTTGAATGACAAGTCTGTGCTGAAGTCTTTCTTTTCACCCACGACCAAGTATCTGACTTGCTTTTTGCTAGTCAGCAGTCTTGGGATTAAAGGAGCAGTTTGGCTTGAGGATAAGACTTAAGATCGTAGGATAGATGAAGCTTTTCATAACAAGTTTGATCTCACTGTGGGAGAGCTAATGCCTGCTCTCCACGCTTAATATCAACGAGAGTATAAGGTCTATAAACAGTGGATTGTTTGCTAGTGTCATTCGTTTCAGCCTAAAACAATAGCCTTTAGCACTTCACTTCTGAAGATCTGCTGCTGCTGCCATGCATGGGTTCCTCTTCATCGACACACAAAGCCATGTTTCCCTGAAACAAGCAGCTGCTTTGTGTGTGCTAATTGATACTGTTTCTGATGCCAACAGGCCTGTAGGCAATCTGTTCCGGTCAAACGCAGGTTGAGAAGGTGACTATCCTAAGTAGTAGGTAGTGTGATGAAGCCAAGAGCCATGCCAGTCAGCCGCTGCTGGGGAAACCACTCAGAGTTTGCACTTGCACACAAGGTCTGCCCTGTTCTGCTCTCTGTATCAGGAACCAAGGAACTGGATTTGGAGCCACATGTTATTTCTAGCATATGATCAGAATTGTGCCAAAATCTTTTTTATGGTTAGAGCTGGACCTCAAAGCCCCTTCTCCACACCCAATTTTGAAGTTTGTTTCTTGGAAAAAGAAATTCAAAAAGGAGAAGAACGTGCTTTGCTGCCTGTATGACTCTTGGCAACCTCTTCCTTGTTTAATTGCGGAGCAGGTTCTGGAGATGGCACTGAGTTAACCTCAGCAGGCTACTTTGTAAAACAGCTTTAAAGCCCTGCTAGATGTATACACATTTTCTTCTGATATAGTTCAGAGCCTCCCAACATAGCATTCCAGAAATCCGTTTAATTGGACAATGATATTCAATAATATTTTCTCTAACAGAATCTTTTAAATGTCACTTACCTAACACCCAGCTCAAGTTTAGGGCTGTTCAAGTGCTTGTGCCATTTTAAGTTTGGGCTTCAGGACAGAAAAGTTCTGTTATATTAACCTTCTTCTAGGACTCTAAAGCATACAATCTTCTTTTATACTAAAACAAACAAAGAACATTTTTAGAATAATAAAATAACAAAATGTTTATACTGAAATAAATGCAGAAAAGTTCTTTTAGGGTTCATAGATAGGACATCTTACTGAGTATTTTCAAATTAATAACAGATTTCTTCTCATCTTGGACCAAACTGTATCTAGTAAAGATGCCCAAGTAAACTAACTATAATAGCTTTACACTGGCTATGTACCTGGAAGCCACTTCTCCCTTACTTTAATGTTAAGAACACCTTCTTTCTTGTTTCCTTCTCACCACTATTTTGATTATATCTGGATATTATCCTCTGTCAGTCCCCTCTAGCTTTTTGCTCTGGGATTCACTGCAGATACTCTAAATTCAGATCTTCCCTTTCTCACATTATCAGTCTCTTCAGACGTTTCTTTTTTGCTTCTCTGGACCTATGTGCATTTCCCCTGCTCTTAAAATATTAAAGCAGTCTCCTTTTAGATATAAGTTAGCTAAAAGTAGTGCATATTAGTTTCATTGACTGTGTTCTATAAAAAGCTGTTAGAGCTTTTTTCCAAAGGAAGTATAAGCAAGCTAAGAAATTCAGATCTGCAAGATATAAGTATAAATATTCACCTATATTAAACACACTCAGGAAGCTGTGAATAGGAGTATCTACCATGTGAGTAATTTAATTTTGTGATTTACTAGAGCTAGACTTTGTGCAGGTTTTCTACTTAATGTGAGCTTTATACTAACTGAAGGTGTGTGTGTTTTTTCAGGAGGAGTGAGTGGCACAGAGTGTAACCTAGAGTGGAAATAGAAATGATACTCATCTTCTCTGAACATCCTGGCATAGCAGCAGGATCGCCTCTTCTATCTAGCATGCTTCCTGCTGCTTTTCCCAATAATTTTAACTACCAGGTAGGGTTATTTCACTGGGACATTTTCCAAAGCTAGTTAAGATCAGTGTTATTGAATTATTTTTCCTTTCACAATGTTGAATTCTTCTTTGCTTACTCTTCTATTGCTTTTTAAACTCTCCTCCCAGACCATTTGTCCTGATTATTGGTTAGCAATTGCTACATCAGGAGGATTTGCTCAGGGCTTCTAGTCAAGAGGAGTTTCAACCCATAACTGGTAGATGCACATCTGAATGAGCAGCCGACCAGAATTAACACCCTCTACATCTCACCAACAAACTGGTTTGGCTGCCCGCCTGCCTGAGTGGTTTAAGTATCACCTGGCCAAAGAGCTTGCATGGGAGACAGGACATATGTGCATGATGTATAATCTGATGTAAATAACTTCCTGTTCCAAAATAGGTGAGTGGCATGAGTTCTGATGGGCTCAACACTAAGGCATTCTATCAATATTCTCTGATTCTATGAATATATTTCTGAATACTCCTGGTAACAAGGCTTGAATGAAATGCTCTATCCTCTAACAACGAATACATTATCTCCTTCTTCCTATACTCAATCAATACAGAAATTATGAACCTTTGAACCTTGTTACCTGTTGCTAAAATGTGGATTGTGTCTCTAGCTGTTGCAAATTCCTGTAATTTCTTCTGCAACATTGAAGTGGACTGTTAGGGACTGACCTGAGAAGAACAATGCCATCTTCTGTCAGTTTTCATCACACTGAATCAGTACCACAGAGGATAGGTTTTTTTCCAGTCTGGCTTTTTTGGGTCATAAACCAAGCTCTAGTTCCATTTCTGACTAGTTCTGGTGCTTAAGTCCAGAATTTCCTCTCTCCAACTCGTGAACATACAGATCTCCAGAAATGGGTAGGAGTTAACTGGAAATGGTGATTAGAACAAGGAATTTGAATACAGGAAGAAAGTAAAATGTAAGTCAAATGTACACTACTTTTAAACATTAGTGAAGGTGACACATTCAAAATGCTTGAACTTTGAAGGGCACTGGATAGGCTTATTCAATGAGGTATGAATTTCAGATGTGGGCTGAAGACAGCTCAGCCTGGAGAAAACTGGACTCCAGTCCTGGTTAAAGACACCAGCTTATAATCTATATCTTTAAAGCTTCCATCAGCTCTGCCCAGTCACACTGGTCTCCACCACACGGGGATAAATTTTGTTCCTTTCAATGTTGCACTTATCTTCTGAATGGGGAGGAACTCAGGAATGTCAGTATGTTAGTACTTTGCAATAAGATTATTGCTTAAAGGAAAGTTTCATATGTCTGGATGTGTTTCAAATCCCCTTGGATTCTGAGGAAAAACAATATTTGTATCAATCGGTGTTCTCAATAATCATTACAGTTTTAGAAAGCTGCCAGCTGAGGTGTCTTTAGCATGCTGTGTTTTGCAGAAATGGACACCAAGAGAAATGCTTGCTTAGTTTACTGAGATTTAATGAAGCTATTTTTGGACCTGGAATTCCTGCTTATCAGCCACATACTTCTAGGCTAAATTATTTTCTCACCAGTTTGTTTTCAATTAAGCTATTCCGTCTCTATTGGGTTGTGGGCATTGTAGAGTAATTCTGGTCTGAATGAACAGATACTCAACTAAGTGACTTACTGCTCAATGTAACTCTAGCTTTACGTGTATTTCTGCTCTTGGATCATACAACCAGCCTATATGCAAGCTAAAGAGAAGTTTGCAGTTTCTTTCTCTTGAACTCAAGCCTAGTGCCTGAACACTCTTCCATCTGCTTGGCAAAAATGAGTTGATGGACACCATATGTGGAACACAGCCTTGTTACTCTAGATTTAAACAAATAGTACTACAATAGTACAGGCACTTGTGAATCAGACTTATCCTGCAGGACACTTGCTTCTGGTCTATCATTTCTTCTCATAGAAGACATTGAAATCCAAATAAAGTAACAGATATTACCTAGGCAGACAAGCAGCACCATGAGAGGAGATAAATACAAATCCAGGGTGTTCGTGGCTGCCAAAGGGGAGGAGGAAGGCAGGGAGGGAAGGAAATGTCATCCAAGCAGTATCATCATGGCTGCTACTGACTGAGAGTTGGTATCTCCCAGCATCAGTGACAAAGTTATGGCATTATCTGCTTGCACAGGAAGGAGCTGTAAGCAGGAAGGAGTTGGAGCAGAGACATTTGTAGTTCTCTGGAATTGGGGGAGGCCAGGTTTGGAAGTGTGTGGAGAAAGAAATCTTAAAATCCAAGCTGACTGACACAGCTGCTGACTGATCCTTCATATAGGCAGCAAAGCCTTCAGGCACCCTTAGTTGGCCCTTTCCTGTGGAACACAACTGTGCTCTGAAAGGAAAGAATGCTCGTGTCACTTCTCTGACCAAGACCAATATGTATTTTTTTCATATATATCAATCCTACAGACCTGAAAGAGAGACCTGTGTCTAAAGTCTGCAACCAAGCTCTCAGCAGGCCTTGGTTTTGTTGACATTATGTGAATCCATTTGTGCAGTCCTGAAATGTCCCAAACGGGACAAGTTTCACTGGGGGTTTGGGACCCTTCTTGTACTCAAAGTCATCTTCAGGACTGTAGAGTACAGGTTCTTGAAGGACAGCATTCTTTAGCCTGGGAATGGTGAAGATTTTGTCAGTATGGAAGGAGGCCTCTTGTCCAAACTGCACACTTGTAAATATTGACTGGTTTTGCTCTTTATTTTTTAGCTCTCTGCTTGTAAACACAGGTTTCCTCTACATAACAGCAGAAGCCTCTGAGGAAAAAGGAAAGTTACAGCAATTTCCTGATAGAAATCTTTTAAGATTAACCAAAGCAGGTTAATCACAAACTGTGTTGTGGCAGTGTTAAAATTCAATTATTTTTACTAAAAGAGATGAGTCTCTTGAAGAAAAGTTTTTGATCTTTTACAGATTAAAACTCCTGTCTTCAGCTGCTATTTCTGCTTTTCACTTTCTGACTACAACAGATGAGGCAAGTGAAACTTAAGGAAACAGCCCACGTTTGTTGGCAGCAGGGAAAAAGGAAATATTTAGCAGGGTAACTTTTGTTTTAGGGACAGGGCAGTGGGCAGTGATGGTCATGTGCATCTTATGTGGACAGAGTAGAGGGGTAACGTTGCATTTCTATTATGGTACCACAATACACCAAAAAGCCATCACCCTATTTGTAGCATAAGTATATATAAAACATTTCAAAAAGCTCAATTTTCTTTTTAAAAAAGACCCAAGACAAACCAAATGCACCAGCTTGCCTCGCTGCCATCCTTTGCCCACAGCCCCCTCCTCCCCAGCTCTGCCACTGTATTTCTAGGAATATGCCACTTTCAGCTTTTCCGTGTCACTTAAAATGTGAACCACTTAGAAGTTTTATACATCAGTCAGCTTCTCTGCAGTACTAACAGAAACCTGGCTTGTCTCTGAGGTCAGCTGGTATTTCAGAGAATTCAGGAGATGAGAACTATCATCTGTAGCACATTCACTTTCAATGCTCAGTTCTTTGAGCTTGTGCTGTGTATTTCCAGGGAAGGATCAGGCCGCTCACCTGCACAGCTCCAGTTGTGGCAGGGAGACTGCCCTAAATGAATCTTCAGTGGATGAGGCGCTGACCCTGTCTACTGAGAAAATTTCTTAAATTATGTCCAAACTTTTGCAATGCCAACACTTCCTCAAAAACCTGACACTTCTGGAGGAAGAGGGAGGGGAGTTTCCTGAGGCCACTAGTGTGTCTGTCATGATGACAAGTTTCTTAAAAAAAGAAGCAGAATTACTATAACCCATTTACAAGCCTGTTAACAGCAAAACAGAAACTGAAATTACGCATTCAGTTCTGCTGAGAGGTTTGAGATTATTTTGTTTTAATTCAATGACCATTTAACAAGAATGAAATCCACTGACTCATAAAATGTTTATTTAGAGTTTCTAAGGTGAATTAATTTTTAAAAACGCACAACTTCCTGAGTTTTCATAGCTATGCCACTAACATAGCATTTGAATCACTTGATAAAAACCCAATGGTGATCTAAACCAATGTTACAAGTAAACAGTGAAATGCTAGAAAAAGGCAGCTACCTTACTGGAAACCCTTCATCCAAGGGCTATTTGTGCTACATAGGCTCCAAGCAGCTGCTGCACAATGACGTGATTATCTGAAAGGCTGCACCTTGGAGTAAAAGGAAGGCTATTGATTTTCATTTTGAAGAGTTGCTGAAACCTAGGAGGAAAGGGAGTGGGGGATTGTTAAGTTACAGGTAAAGTAAAACAGAGATAATGACAACTGCAAGGAAGGCAAGAGGATGGGCAGACAAAATGTCTGGCTGCCTTTGAAGCTTCATAATTCTGTACCAGCAAACTTCGGGGAAACAGTCAGGTTTGTTTTCCAGGAAGAGACAATAATGTAGAAACTTCTTTCTTGTGGCTTTCTTTAATCACATGGAGGGATGGTGTTAAAAGCCAAATGCACACAGAGAGACGCTCCCTTTGAACTACAAAAGCACAACACATCCCAGGCTCAGTTCACTGAACGGGTGCTTTACCGAAAGTTACAGTCATCTCTCATGTTGAGCTGACCTCCTGTACCTCTTTTAAAAGCAACTATTTTAGCATCTTCTGCTGTTACAGTATTGTCAGGACAATTGAAGTGCACAGACTGCAAGTCATTGGAACTGAGATCAACGTGCATGTGCCATGTTGCACGTTTCTCTTCAGACATTTTTGAGTGTATTTACAATAGCTGTGCAAATCCAGTTACGATATTTTCACTAGCTAAGTAGTCATTTTTCCCGAAGCATGCCTGAGAACTTTTTGCTGATGTACCATAGTATCCTATTTCATTTCAGATTTGTAGGTCACTGCTTGCTTCTAGTACAGATTGAGCTGTCATTTTTTTGCAAGTCTATGGACACAAATAGATCCCCATCTTGTATTCTTTCATTGTTTCCTAAGAGGGCTGAGTTTTTTGGTGCTTTATGTGAACATCCTCAGTACCTTTAGCAAGTACAGGTATATCATGTTCTGCTAGAAGCAGAAACACAGGGACACATCTGTGATCCTGGCAGGAATCTTTGTGTCACAGCAGCACATTGCTATTCAGCAGAACAGTGAAAAAGTTAATTTGCCCTGCCCCAGCTCTACAAGGGTTGATTCAGTTGCACTGAGATGAGGTAATTCCATATTGTAACAGAGCAGCTCCTTCACTAAGTTAGAGCTAACAGGCAGTATGGGTTATAGCCCCTTTTGTTCCCCACTCTAGCCCTCATTAAATCTATGCTTTCTTTTTCAGCCAGGAGGAGTAACCAAAATACAGCAGGTTCAGGCATTCAGCCTCAGTCCACACCTCCCTGCTGCTCCCCTACCTGGGGAACAGTTTCCTCCAGTGGAATACTACCTACTGCCCCAACAGGTTCCTCATGCAGATGCTACTCTCTTACCTCAAACACTGAGAAAGATGAAGTTTAAAAATGGATCCTGCAACAGGATGAAAGGACTTCATGGCTCCTGTGCAAGAAAATAAGAGCATAGTGGCCTAAAGCCTGTTCTTTCTTTTCAGGGAATTACTAACAGGCAGATAACAAACATTTTCCCGAACTATAGTAACCAACATCACTTTCTGTGAAGATGAACTTAGATTCTAGGAAGTAAAAAGCAGTTACTGTTGTTTTTCCCCCTCCTCTTTTCCTTCTTATTCCCATTTTTCCAAGAACTCGGTATTGTCTTGTATGCCTGCTTTGAACCAGTGATGGCCCATGTGTACAAACCATCTGAACGAAGCCTTGGGGTACTCCCTGTATGTGCCTGCTGCTGGCCAAGAGGCTTCAATTCTTCATGCACTCAAAAAACAATTGCTATTTCTTCCTGTTATGAGGTCTAAATCTCCACAGCTCATTGGAAACTCTCTTTCACTTGCCAACGGCCTTTGGATCAGATACTCAGGCCCTTACTCAGCTGCAGCCCTTCCCCTGAGAAGAAGTTACTTTCTGGAAAGCTAACATCTGATTGCCCTACCCTTGAAATCACAAATAAAATCTGACCTGATGCAGAAGATGTAACTAGGCAAATAAAACAGGCTGTTTTTCTCAAACACCTCAATTAATTTTTATGCAACAGAGATTTCTTATGCTTTAGGAAAACTCAAATCCTTTTGAGATCTCTTTTGAAATCAGTTTTATAAACACTGTCAACTTTCTGCAGCAACTTCAATGGGAATTCTGCCTAAAAAAGTCTGAGGAAAAGCAAGGCCTCAATTCTGTATTGCTTGCTAATGCAGCTCACTGTAAATCTAAAATGTTCTTGGATTAGTCAGTGGCACGTTTTTCTCTTGGTCACTCTTTTATTTTACTCCATAAATATTCAATGTTAATTACAGCTTTATTTATAATTTAGCATTATTTGGGTTTGGGTTGGGCTGGGTTCTTGTTCTGTTGTGATTTTGGTTTTTTTCCAATTAAATCTAAATTTAGCATTTAGATTTTTAACTTAGCCTTCCTGGAGAATTAAGAGAGAAAGTTTTGCACTCAATTCTTTCTTCAGCAGGCTTTTCATACCAGCAAGGCCATTCCCTTTTTGTGGCTGAAGTAGCAAAGAAGTCAATCACTTTATGTGTTTGTTCGGATTCTCTCTGCTACATTATTAAGAGATGCTGAATTGGGCACATGCTTTTAGTTCAGCATTTTATTTCCAGTACAATACTGTCAAACTCAACAGCAGGCTTCTGCAGTAGCTGTTCAGTGACTCTGGTCTAGATTGAGAAGTTAGTCTTTTATTGACACTTTGCATGACTGATTTGCTAGATCTGGTAAGCAAACAGGAGCTGGTACATCCTAGAAGCTCTCCTTGTTCTATAATACATGAATATTTCTTATTTACAGCAGTGTGGATGTTAACACAAATAGCAGAACAACCAGTAATCCTAAAATCTAAAAATTGTAATCTATCCCAGCCATGTACTCCTGCTGCTGTTTTGCACAGGTTCTGACATTTTCTGGATGGGTTTTTTTTAGCCATATGTCCTTAATGTGACATGACTGGATTTTTTTCTTCCCCTGAGATAGCAAGTTGTCTTGGCTCTGTAAGGGTTCAAAAGCCACCTTAAAGGGTGAGGTGGGACTCCATTACCCAGGAGCATGGATGGAGAAAGATAAAGGCCAAAGTAAGTTGCTGAATTCTCTCAGCTGTCTGTGACAATACACTCTTGAGTTGTTTAAAAAACACCTTGTTTCTATCACACAAAATATACAGCCATCAGCCTTCTAGTTCCTGGCTCACAGGGAAGAGCTAAAATTATTGAGAAAAATTACACTTTCAGGAAGGCAAAATATAAATTGGGACTGGTTTTACTTACTAGGCTTGACCAATGTTCTAAGAGAGGACACATTTTGATTTAGAGCAACTCAGAGAAAGGTTATAGTGGCCATGCTGTGGGGGGTCAAGCTAGCTGGATTAAGTCCAGGTTAAAGGTTACCTGTAATTGCAGTATGGGGGCTACATAAACAGTATCAATGAGTCTGTCTTCTCTGAAAGTGTCTTTTACCTGCTTATCAGTTTCAGTTTGGAGGTTCAACCACTCAGCACAATATACACGTTACAAGAATCTACTGAAGGCACTGTAGTGTTTGTGTAACTCTAGAAGCGCAGTGGAAAGAACTATTTAGTATAGGTGGAAAGGGGAGCAGGATCTGCCATATATGAATGGTTAAAGGAATTACCTTATAGCTCCTTGAATTAAATGAGACCCTTGTTCACTTCCCATGACTAAATGCATTTGCACTACCAAGCAAGGACTTCAAAGTGTATAGAATTGCCATTTTAAGGGAAAAAAAATACAGAAACTTCACATAGCAACATCATAATGAGTGAATAGGCACCACTTTCTCAGTACTAAATGTTTCCATCATCACTTTCAAACAACTCCAGTCATCTCTTCTTTGGTTCCCCCTTACCTGACTATATGCCCATTGCCCCACCAGAGATGGGAAGAGTCAACAGCCCATCCTGTGTCTCTGTGTGCCTATCTCCACCACCTCCTCTCTTTTGCTTTCTCCCAGTAGCCGGCAGCATGTTTCAGCTGATACAGGTGCCTGGGACTCCTGAAGCCTGAAGCTATGTCCATGGGAGATATATTCAAGCTTGCCAAACAGTAGCTGGGTGGTTGTATTTAGACCATTATCACGGAAAAATGAATAGTGCCTGCTGAGAGCCAGAGCAGGTTGATTCAGAGCCAACTCCTTCTGTACTATGAAACTTCTCACAGGTGCCAGTATAGACACAAGGGGAGGAAGTCTACCTACCTGTCCTTTACTGTCATCCAGCTCCAGCAAGTCCATACTTGCCCCCTCCCTCTCTGAAAGGACAGAGCAGATCTCATGACTTGTGTAACAACCATTTTGGAAGTCCCACAGGAGGAGATACACAGGGAAATGCCCCGATAGTTTCCTTATAGATTTCTCCTTGGGAAGAGGGGGGAAATCCCCCACTCCTTACTTAGAGGTGAGGGCATGACCCCCTTCACCTCCTGATTTTACGTCTTTTTGACAGTGAGGGAGCCAGCACAGCCACCCTTGTCACTCTGTCCTTTCTCTGACTTCTTTACTTGCAGCCTGGTTGCAGTGCAGCGGTTTTATAAAACTTCTGAAGCCAGCAGAGGGGGTTTTTAAAGGGGATTTCCATCCCACAGCTTGTGTGTGAGTGCAGATAAACTCCATAAGTGTCACTGGGGTATGGAGAAGGCGAAGGGTGGAGAGGAAGAAAGAATGAGTTTGTGACACGATTTCCCTTTGTTGCCTTTGTAGGAAGTTCTCTGTAAAGCCTTGTTTGTTCACATAAAGCAACTGAGCCCCTTTCCATAGGAATCAGTAGCTCACTGTTGGTCAAAAATCCAGCTATTAGAATTACAGGGCATTAGTGGAATATAATATACAATTTTCTCTCTGATGTCCTCTTCCTGCATTGACAAGTGAGAGCAGTGGCCTTCATGGGACCAGGTGTCCTCCCTTTACACCAAATTCTGGCATTGAGGAAGAGTCTTGACACAGGACTGCTGTGTGCTAGCTATCGAGAAGCTGTTTCACTGTTGTGAGCATGTCTCCATGATCTACAGCCCACTGCAGATCAGATTGTGTGATTGCACAGTAATCAGTAGCAATGTATGAAGCCACAAAACACAAATAAGTTGTACTGGGTGTGACTGAGCTGGAGTTAATTTTCCCCATAGCAGGCCTCCCAGTGCTGTGCTTTGCTTTGAGAGCTGGAAAGGTGCTGATACACACCCGTGTTGTGGCTGCTGCTGGGCAGGGCTCGCACAGCACCAAGGCTGGTTTTCCAACATTCCCCCTACAGTGGGATGGGGGGGACAAGATCTTAGGTGGTGACACAACTGGGAGAGCTGACCCAAACTGACCAAAGGGATATTCCATACCATATGGTGTCGGTTGAACAATAAAAGCTGGAAAAATGTGGGGGGAGGGTGTGTGTGTGTGTGGACGCATCCGCTTGTCCTCTGGAGCAACCGCAATGTGTTTGGAGCTCTGCTTCCTGGAAAGGGGACAGACATCACCTGCTGCTGGGAAGTAGAGAATAAATCTTTGTTTTGTTTTGCTTCCATGTGCGTGGCCTTGCTTTGCTTTTCATTAAACTGTCTTTGTCTTAACCTACGAGTTTCATCTTATTTTCTTCCCCCTGGTCTAGCTGAAGAGGGGGGAGGTGGAGTGATAGAGCGGCTTGGTGGGCACCTGGTGTCCAGCCAAGGTCAAGCCACCACACAAGTCTATGTGGAACTATATTTCAGGATGGGGGGAGGACTAACTAGCAAGAACTTCAAAGAAGGGGCTTTATCCGTAACATGGGAGGCTTAATAGGTCTTTCTCAAGTCATATGGCAAAGCAGTTGTTCAGACGACCATACCTAAGCCTGAAGTTCCTTGTGCATTAGGGAAGGCATATATGAACTGGAGAACTAAAGGATTACATATATGAAAGAGTCTTTTGTGAAGTAGAGGAACAGAAGGAGAAGGAAAGCCCTCAATAACATGTTCAAACAATACTATTTCCAGGCAAATCATCTTTCCCAGAGAATTAATAATCAGATGTGAAAATTCTGAACCAAAATCCTGGCATGAAATTTCAAGTATTACTCATATAACATTCTAAAAAGCAGAACAGAGACTCTAAACATCTGAATGCCAGCAAGCTGCTGAAGTATGAGAGCAACCACATTCAAGTTTATCAGAGATGAGGTGGCAAATAGAAGACTAATAACCGATCTGCAGTCTGATTAGGTCCTAAATTAGGTCATACACTTTCTGTCTGTGTGCAAGCACAAAAGATGGCAAGGAAGCACTTCTGACTTTCTTGTGCTCTTAACACCTGAACTTCCTGTCAACTATGGATATCCTATTTCTGTTACTGTCAGAGACACTGTACAGTCAGATGTGATTAGTGCAGGCCAGGTGGCATTATTTGACGGGTCAGTGATTATACAGTGAGTAAGCCTTTCTACTGAAATCAAGGCTCATGACTAGGCCTAGGAGGGATGATACCTGCTGTGCCAGCCTGATATATGCACAATCTTGTCCTGCTTTTGCTGCCTCTATGATCAGCAGCAAAACTCACCCAATTTCAGTAGAGATTCGTGAAAGTATTTAGTTCTTGAAAAGTTCTTGAATACTTCTGTTCTTAGGAGTTAGTTAGGTCTTAGGTATGTGGATGGTCTTGCCCTTTTACAGCATTCCACAGTCAAACGTGAAAGTCTTGAGGTAGGTGTATTTGTCAAAAAGACTCTTTTTTTTTTTTTTCTTCTTTTTTTCCTCTCCCTGCTGGGAGAGGATTTGGTTTAAGTTCTTGTTGTCTGCCTGAGAGGCAAAGACTTCTGTGGAGGAGGAGAAGTCACTGATATGTGGCAGCTGTGGAAACAGCAGTGCCCCTGAGCTGAGCTGAAGAGAGGAGGGGAGGTAGGTCTGCAACCTGCTGCTTCAATTGCTCCATGCGCCTGAGAAATCCTGTGATTTAGTCATTGCTCCAGAACTATTTGTGGATTTTAGTTATTCACTGTTAAATCCTTATTCCTTTTCTTATGCAAACTTAAGTCTCCAGATGCTTAATTCTTTTTTTCTGGACTTGCTCCTGGGTTATCAGCATAATTTTCTAAAGTGGCTAAAGCAGAGGTTACAGACTGGAGTATTTCCGAAGCAGGACTAATGTGTGCAAGTCTGATCTCCAACTTTATCATATGAGGATATTTCTTTCATTTACACTTGCAGTAAAATTAATAACACTGGACCAGATTTGGAATATTGACTAGCTCATCCTCCTCAAACCTCTTAATATTGAACCATACAGAGCAGAAAACCTGAACTGATTTGTAAAGCAGAAACTGAGTTCAATGAAAAGCTGGTTGTTCCCCTCCTCCACCATCAATAATATTAGTCAATACCATTTGATGATACTCTTCTTCCCTTCTCAGCCTTTAATTTCCTGGAGGATCATACCTCACCAGCAGATTTAGAGGACAGTGTGATACGTTCTTTAACTGCAGTGGTTCTGGTATAGTTAGTTGTTTTACAGTGAAATGTGCCACTTGTTGTACACCCTGCACGGAACAGGCCACTGTCGGTTCTGTTTAGATTTGTTAACATTATGTCTCTTTAAAATGATATTAATAGCAAAAAGCATTGCCACACACAATTTAGCTGTTTAGTAGTTACCAAGAGAAGGTATTTATGCCAGCTTTTTCATGGCAGGTCAATTATTTTGTTAGCACAGGCAACACTGTATTTGTATTGTGCAACTCTTCCTAGGAACTGAACTGCACGGGAGGACAGAAAATCATGGGAAGCAGGATGGACTTGAATTCAAGCAAAGGGATTATTTTTTGTGGTGTTTGGTCGCCAGAGCTAGAGTGACATAGTGTACAATCTGTGCTTCTCATTGTGCAACTAAGCGAAAGGAAGACATGCAAAAAAGTAAAGTGAGTAGACTGTAATTACTCTTATTTTGAGATTAGTTTCTTTTCCCTTAATCTGCTTTGGTGTAGTGATACGGGGTCTCCACAATTCAAACCTCTAGATTCTGGGATGATTTTGCAAGGTGCTATTTCACAGAACTTCTTGAGCCAAAGCTCTCCTAATCTAAACATATAAATGACCACCCAATGCGATGGACAGTATTTAAAATTCAGCACTTTTGTATGCTTTATAACTAGTGAGGTCAAGCTACTTTCATAATCTGCCTGCTACATAACAACTTTATGACTCAGACTAAGGGAGTTTCATAAATACTTTGCTCACAGTTGTTTAAAAAAGACACTGTCTTATGAAAGTGTTTAATAGTTGTCTCTCCCACCTCCTTTTTTCTCTACAATCAGCACATTATCTTAACTGTGCACTTAATGTGGATTAAACTTGAATAGAAGAAAATGCATTCATTTAAGATCAAGCACTAGGGTCTGTTAAAACTGACCTACAATAAGTTCAAGCTTTAAAAATTTGGACCAACAGTAGCAAAATTTGTATGTTGATTAAAGAAGTGGCTTCTCCAAGTCCTTAATAAAGGTCTTGGACCTTCACTGTTGTCAGTGGAAACTGAGCAGTTTCAGGACTATGCTGGATTAGGTAACATGTCTGAATCTTGGAGTAAAAAGCTCTGAACTAGCTGTATAATTGTCCTGCACTTTGGATCTCTTTTTTTTTTTTTTTATAACAAAGATTATAGCTGACAAGAGAAGTTGTGAGAACTGTCTGTATGCCCTTGCAACTGTTATTCCCTCTGTGCAATTCTTTCAAAACCCAGTACATATTTTCTCTGGCTGTCTTGAATGCATTACCTCCTTCCAAATTTTCACAGCCTTCCAGGATGCTTTCCTCTGACATGTTAGAGTCTTCCCAGATTTCACACAGAGTTTTCCTTTCCTTTTCTCTCAAGGTTAGTTTTGGCTTCACTAGAGATTGAATTAGGCCCTGCAAGAAACCCTGAAGGCCACTGGCCATTAGTTAAACCTGGCATTTGCTTCAAGCTGGCCTTGCAGTGATTTTTTTTTTTTCCCACCAATAGCCAGCATTCAAGCTACTGGAATTACACAGGCACTCATAAATTCTTTCAAAGCCTAATTATACCATCTTATATAGGTTGTGTTTAGCATGTACATGCAATTGACTTTGGGCTTCAGCTGGGCTTGTATACAGTATCAACAGATAATGGTTTGTATACTACAACAGACTGTAGGCAGCAGTCAGCTTTTCCTTTCACCTGCATCAGAAGTTCAGATCTGGCAGATGAACTCTGGAATTTTAGACTTTAAGGAGTCAGACAATATTGTTCTTTCCCAGTAGAAATGCCACTGCTAAAGCCTAACTATCTGGCCTTCCAGTCCCAAAACGTATTTTGGACTGATGTGAAATGTACTGCACTGTCTTCTTAAAATGATAAATTGCAAAGGAAACAAGATATGTAGGAGAGCAAGGAGAAAATAATATGGATGGCTGAGAAAGGCAGCCCTCAACTGTAGTCCTCACTTTATACTTCATTTATGGACTTAGCCTTACCTGTACTCTTCACTTGTGTTTTTTTAACGCAGGTTTGGAAGTCCTAAGCTATTTCAGTATCTGTGATTGACATTGACATTGTCATTGTGTTCACCTTGACGATTAGCTTGTGTATGGTTTTCATAGAGTGCATAAATTACACTTCTCAGGAAGAAAGATTACCCAGGTTTTATTAGTTCCAAAGCATCATAAAAAGATACGCAGTACAGGTTGCACAGTTTCCGTGGACAGCTTCTTCCTCATTAGGCATATTTGGTTTAAAAGTAGATAAAAGAGTACTTAAACATATGCGAAAATAATCAGCAAATACCTAGGTCTAGTCTAAATTATCCATGCAGTTGAAAGTTGGGAGATAACAAGGTAAAGTAGTATGATGTATAGAATAATTTGTTGGCAGAGTCCAGAATGAAAGTAAGTGTTCCTGATGATCTTAAAGGTCTTTTTCCACCTAGATGATTCTATGATTCTGTGATTCTATGATGCTTTGGAAAGGGCTCTGTCCATGAGTCTGAACTACAATGCTTCAGCCAAATTGTTTGTTAATAGATGTTTTGCACAAAATACATAATGTAGGATTCCAGGATCACAGGGCAGGATATAGTTTCCTTGTTTGGAGTACAGAATCCTAAGCCTCATTTCAGCAGCACTTCACTCAAAGGCTGAATTTCTGTTCTCTCCTGTTTTGTTTTCCTATCCCAAGTACTTCTGTGACTAACTGGAGCATCGTTTGTGCCTTGTAAGGCACAGTTGGTAAGGATTCAGTTGGTGCTGCCATTTCACGCTCCTTCTCACTCTGTTCCTAAAACAAAAGCTGCCCTTCTTTATTTGCATTTAGACTCCAGAGAAAATCCCTCTGACCTATGGCTTTTATTCATGAAATTCAAGGCCAGAGTGGCATGTGGACTACTCATTTGACTTTGCATTTTAAAAGATAAGTGTTCTCAGAGTGTTCTGTACCAAGCTTAAAGTCCTCAAACCTATGTGTCACTGGCAGAAAGATGAAGACATTTAAAGTCTCACCAGTGCTTGAGACCTTTACAACTGCAACACACAAATTAGGTGAGATGCTCTTGTTTACTTCCCAAGGACAAATGACACTGCAGTCTGTTGAAAAAGCCATCCCTTAACAACATCCCTTAATTGCCAGTCTGACCTGGACTCCCATCATGACAGTCTGTCTGGCCCTAAAGACAAGCAGGCTAGCTGAGAAGATCATCCACACCACTCCATGAGATGCTTACTGTGTCTGGCTTAGGCTTTAGCAAAAGAAGGAGAAAACAAGAAATCACTGCCCCTGTGTGCAAACCCTTATATCATCTCAGAGCCACCTTCTAGACTCTTACTGCTTCAGCTATTCAGTCCAGAAAGGAGTTAAGTGCTTTTTACAATGAGCTGATGAATTACAGCAGCAGACGCACACATACAGGTTGTTGGAAGTGTATTACAAACCCAGTCTACAACAGTGTGCCAAGTGCTATAAAACTGTGCATAAGGCTTGAGATGGTTTAGACAGCTCTGCCCTCTGGGCCAGTAATGAATCCCCTATAAAGTCTGAGATGTCTCTCATTGCAGCCTCTTTTTCTTTTCTTTACTGAATGGAAACTCAGAGTAATCATTTAGCACAACTGACAAGTTGTAAGAACAATATTGGTTGTAAATGCCATTGTACACCTGGACCTTTGTGATTAATGTCCATAGAGAGGAAAACTATAGCAAAAGTATGTTGAACAGCAGGCTGATCGTACTCTCTATTAGCCCAACACAGGCAGTCACTAGCTTTTTCTGTGCAGCAACACTAACAAGAAAATTTAAAGCAGCCAGAAACTTGTATGCAAATGGAACTTACATTACCGGATGCACTGGGCTGAGAATACTGAAATGAAATAATTACCTTTAAGAAATACACCATCTACTTTGCATACAATTATACAAATATGGTACATGCCAAATAGATATAGGTGATAGCTACATGATATGTTGCAGAGCTGTGGACTACAAGAGTGTAGCTTGTACTCTGGACTACTGTTTTATTATGCTGTTATATGGTCTTGTCCAGGAAAAGCTTCTGTTGGCTGCCAGCTTTACGCACTCTGACGAGTATTGTCTCCTCTTCCTATAAAACCATAGTTCTTCCTGGTTTT
This sequence comes from Ceryle rudis, assembly GCA_033439905.1. Taxonomy (NCBI): domain Eukaryota; kingdom Metazoa; phylum Chordata; class Aves; order Coraciiformes; family Cerylidae; genus Ceryle; species Ceryle rudis. Next base: position 33,271 of record JAAGNO010031380.1, read on the forward strand.
CCAAACCAAAAATGCCTGTGTTCACCTTAGGATAGTAACTTACACATGGTACACTTAGTCCCAGGACAGTGATGGATTTACCATCAAGAACATAATTATTGACTAACTGTGCAAGATTAGATAAAGACGATCCCTGTACTTGAAAAAGGAAATTCCTTTGTAATGGCCGAAAAGGGCTTGAGGTCCAGAACTGTCATTTTAGTTTGTTTTAACCAGAAAGCAGTTGCTATGCAATACTTGTAAAGCTTCATGGCTCACTTCATTTTACTTTGTATAGCTGTCCTGGCTGGGAACCAGGGAGAAACGTGGGGAAGGGTTCACACAGTGGGTTTCAGGCACACAGTTTACAGATCTAATTCTGCCCCGCCCCCGCACCAGCTACGCATCTGTCTCTGAGAGCTTTTAATCTTCATCCAAGTCAGCTGTTTAAAATAACTGGTGTGTACAACTTAACTGGTGAGACCAAGTGAAAGTGGACAGAACACCTAAAATAATTTCTCACGCATTTGTCAAAACTATTTTTGAACAGATTGTGAATGTAGAAGACATGACAGAAGAGTCTAGCAAGCGAACGGTGATGGTACACGGGCAGGTCAAGAAATAACCAAATGCGACAATTTCACTGAGAGTTACAAAATCTGTAAGACTTAGTCAAGTCTATGTTGTAACATTTTGGGGAGAATATTTTATGTTCACTTCTGTTTTCATTGCTCTGTCTGGGAACCAGAAGTTGTTCAAATCCCAGGGAGGATACCTAAAATCTCAGCCTGAAAGTTCAATCTGACTCAAATTCCAGTAATAATTAGTTTCTGCTGTAGGGAAGTTGATTTGGGGAAAGTTCAGTTAGGGTAAAAATGTAACACAGTTACCAGTTTCAGTTTGAAAGGCACGGGAGAGACTGGCAAATTCTCTGCTGAGCTGGAAGGAGTGGGGGCAGGATACGGCAGACAGTCTTGTATGCATATTTTCACTATCAAAACTGAACAGCATAGATACAGTTTCATATCGCCCTCAACCTGTGATTTAGCTGGGGTTCTACCAAGTAAGAAATCTTAATGATGCAACCATAGCTCTTAGATTTAATTTTTAAAAGACTGTTATTTAATAATATTAACTATAGAAAAGTTGATCTTCTCTGGAAATTAATTTCACTGGAGCTAAGATTTCCCTCCAAATGTTTTTATGCTCTGATATGATAAGCCTGTAATTGAATATGGTTAATATTTTTCTTTTCCCCACAACATGTGTAAACGTTGTGACTAGAGCAGATTTACCAAGAAAAGTAATGAGGCCACAGCATCTTCCCTATGTCTTCCCATTCACACTGTCTTGCAAAGTGTCCTTCAATTCAGGATCCGTGGGAACAGTGCAGTGCTGGGAACTACACATTCGCCTGACTTCATGCAGCTGCTGGCTGTCCTGTGCTAATGCTATCTCTATTAATGTTAATCTCCTGTTAGACCAGTATAGTAAAGCACCTTCTTTTCAGTTTAAACTTTGTGAAGGATGGAAGAGATTGGTGAAATTATTAAGCTCTTCAGTCTAAGATAAAGGTAATTGAATTCCAAAGCTTCCTTTACAGTGACAACGTTTTCATGTGCCAGTACACTGGTAACTTTACACTCTGTTCTGATTTAAGCTTGGGAGCATTGTAACCCAGTTAAAGGATGGCTTTGTAGTTACATGGAAGGTACAGACTCTGAGATTTGATCCCAGTTGGGCCTTCCTTCTCAAGCTCTCTCCCTGTTCCCTATTCACTGCTTCTTCTGACACCACCACTAAATGTCCCCGTATTCTTCACAGTGAAGCCACCTTTTACTACTCTACCCTCTGAAAATTTGCTAATTATTTTTCCTATTTTTCTCTTGGTTGCTGCTAAGTTCATTCTTCTCCTTTCTCATCATTTACATGTTCACCTATATACATATGATATGCCTTGATTATTGAAACCACTGATCTCTTTTCTGCTATTCAAAGTCCACGGTAGAGTATCAAGATGTCAGTTAGCGGTAGAATAAGGAAATGACAGTGAGGTTTTTGCTTTTTTAACAGAGCCAGGATGTCCACTATGAAAAGCAACTAAAACTGAGCAAGAGAAATTCCAAGAGGTTTCACAGAATCTAAGTAAAGACCTGAACTACTGCCCAGGTACTACCTATCCAAATGAGTGCATCTTCCCAGGTCTCTTGTCTGGGTGGCCTGCACATCTTATTTTAGTACGGTAGTTACAGTTTTCTTTCACTATCTGCATTTCAGCTGCTTGAGGGATGAAGGAACTTGATTTATAACACCTTCAGATTACTTTCCTTTCCCAGTGTGCTTGACTAAAATGGATGATCAAGACATTCCCTTTTCCTCCCTTGTTGCCAAGCTCAGTAAGTCCTGGGTGGTGACTAATTCACCTTACATTAAAGAAGCCAACCTTATGCCCAGTCCTGTTACATAGAAACATAGAAATGTCTGGGTTGGAAGGGACCTATAGAGGTCATCTAGTCCAACCCCCCTGCTGAGAGCAGGGACATCCTCAACTAGAGCAGGTTGCTCAGAGCTCCATCAAGCCTC
>JAAGNO010031382.1:12625-39403 GCA_033439905.1 Ceryle rudis
AGAAAAGGAAGAAAAGGAAGAAAAGGAAGAAAAGGAAGAAAAGGAAGAAAAGGAAGAAAAGGAAGAAAAGGAAGAAAGGAAGGAAGGGAAAGCATGCTGTTCATCTTCGGCTACATACTGTCCTGGAAGCAAATAGTGACAATTTAATTGCAAACTTTATTCTATGGTTTACAGGCAAATGAAGAAGTCATGTTTGGCATTCTATCCTAGGCAGTGCAAAGCAGGGAAATTCAGCAATGTGCAGTTTAGGAGTGGGTATCTCTCTTCACCTGCAGTTGTCTTTGATGAAATCACTTGGAACTCTTTATCCATTACTACCATATTCTACCATTGGCTGCTTTTTATCTAAAGCGAGTTTCTGGCGAAGTATGGAAAGAAAGGAAAGATCCATATAAATTACCTTGCCTATGTGAACAGACTATTACCCTGTGAAGTTCCTCATCGAGGTAAGCATAAGACCAAGGAGATGCCAAAGCTGAGTATCCAAGTGACACCCTTCATGCAGAAATGACAGCTGCCTTGCCAAGAACCACAAGAAAAGAAAATGATGACTTTCAGTTGAAAAGATAAAATGATGAATATTGACTGCAAGTATCTTTCAGTATCCTAATTAAAAGCATGGCACAAAGAGAGGTTGATCTCTGCACCACCTGTCTTTTGCCATCTGAGATCTGAAAATTCACTTTCCTGCTTGTGAGAAATTCTAATTAAAAAGACTACAAACTTTGCATCTGTAGAATGGGAATCTGAGAGACCTTTGTTGCTGTACATGTAAAAGACATTGATTCCTTTCCTGATATGTTGGTGATGACTATGATTATTGAAGCTGAAGAGAAATATACATGTCCTTTGTTTATAATGCATTGTAATTAAACTTACAATTCCCATAGAATACTGTATCTTTCAAAGACCAGTCACAACAAACTGTTTAGCAGTCTTAGTCATGTAATTTCCTCATTATGTTAATTGGTAGATTGGTCTTAAATTAACATTTTATCCTATTACAACTTTGGGTCTTTCAAGGCCTTATTTAATTAAGATGTGAATTTTTTTTTTTTTTTTTTTCCCAGAGTGTGGGTGTTAAAATAGTTAAACTGGTGGCCAGACAGAAACCACTTATCTGTCTACTTTAACCAGTATTGGTATTAATACTTGCTTTGCTAACAACATAATTCAAAAGATAATTAAACACACAATTTTCTTCTTATGAGTTGTTTTCAGTATTTAGTAAATGTTTCATTATTTAGTAAGACTGCATAATTCATTACAAATAAACAGCTTAATACAACAAAAAAAGGGGAGAAAGAGGCAGTGCAGTAATAGGTGAGAAGAAAGTACTTCAATCATGAGAGACAGGAATCAACATTCCTTTTTTTTCCCAGCAGAATGAAGACCAACATTAAAATGAGCTTGGTTAGCCACTATCAGATGAAAAACAATGTTCTTTTCCCATATTAAAAAAGGGAAGGATTCACTTAATAGAAGTTTCATCAATTCAGTTTAAGCTAATTGTCTGTCTCTCTCTGTGGCTGACTATATGCTGATCTCTAGGGTGATTCATAATGGGCTACTTAGGACACTTAGGGTATACAATGAATTATTCCCTTGCCCCATTGACTGTAGTAGAAGCCTAAGCAACTAATTAGAAGCAGATATTTTAAGATATCTATAAATTGCATATTTAAATTTTATATATAGAAGCTGCAAAATTAAAACCTGCTGTAGTTAAGTCACTTTCCACCAAGTTATATAGCCCATAACATGCTGAAATGCAAAAAAAAGTTCTGGGTTGTCTCTCTAGGGTCAAGCCAGCTGTGCTCTGCATAAGGCTGCTGGAACTGACATAACTTTATACATGGTTACTCTCTGTCTTCTCTTAATCCTTACTTGTCTTGGTATTTAGACAATTTCAGATGACTTGTGCTGGTGATACAAATCACAGCATGTAACACAGTCAAGTTTTGTAAACACTGGAGAGACATATCATAAAGACTACTTTCAGTAAGAGTACTCTAAAGAAAAAATGACTATAATTTGGTCTAGTTTAGCCTTTAAATAACAACTCTTTCATTTTATCACTTGGATGCTTAAGCACTACAAATAAAAGCTAGAAAATGAATAAAAGTAGATCCTATGACGGCATGAGACTTTACAGATAAAGATGGTTTTGCATATACATAAAAAATAATTATTTGGAATACAATTTTGCCTTTGTTTTCAAATGAGACTTTGTGATGTGGTAAAGATGGTCATGTATTAAACTAAAATAATAAGTTAATTGCAGCACTCAGACAATTGTTTTCTTATAGTGTTGATGAAAAATCTCAGTAATATTGTCTAATGCCAAGGATTAGGTTAGCAGGAAAATACCCAGCCCAATATATTACACTGCTGTTGGTCATCACAATTTGAAAATGTGTAGGTGTATATATAGCAGTTGCTTTGCCAATCTTCAAACGATTTGCTATCTTTATCAGCAGCTGTTTTTTCTTAATAGTGCTCAGCTGATTCCATCACATACAATCAACAAGAGAAATAGAATAAGACATTGCTTGTGGCTGCACTCTATTATTTAAGGGAAGGATGATTTTCTGAAACCATCTGAGCTCAGTGGTAGATATATAAAATAACTGTGGAGTGGTGGATACATAAAATAACTGTGGATAAACTGTATCAGGTTTATAATTCATGCACATGAACCTGCAGAACCTCCCTCTAGCTTTGAAGCAAAATACAAACTAAGCAACCAGATGAAAGTAATTTCTGCAGTGAATTGTTTTTTAAAGTTTCGAGTATAACTGGAAATATAAAGCTACTGCAGTGCTGCTGGTGACCTGAAGATAATATGCGCATATAAAAGGAATCTCAGCAGGCTTCCAGGATGGGCATCTTTTTCATGCAGAGGTGCTCTGTAGAGCAACAGGCCTCCAAATAACCCAGCAGATCACTAGTTTTAAGTTTATACCCATGTACAATTATAAAGTTAGGAGTAGAATAAAATACAAAACAATTTGTGCAAAGGAGATGGTCGAGGGGAGAAACACGAAATGAAATGAGACGTCTCAGCTCCAAGGAATATGGCTGGGGACAGCAGATCAGAGAAGCAGCATCGAAGAAGTTACTTGTAGAAACACCAGGCAAAGGACAAATGGGCAAAGGCTTTAGGTAGACAGTGTTGTGTCCTTATTAAGCAGTCAGAGGGAGCAGGGAATCAATATAATGTTGGATATGGCATCTGTCAATCTAGCAGAAATAGGGAAATATTTCAAGACACCAAAACTTTACTAACGGTAAATAGAAAAAAAAGGGCGTATAAGCTGATGTCTTTATATCATAATTTGTAACTGCAGAAAATCAGTAGTAGAGTGGGAATGGATTTTTCAGAAAATGTTAATTCCTTCGAATGATTGTCTTGGCTAGGAAAATGAGATACAGAATAGGGAAAATCTGTTTACAAAAGCTGTCACCAAGCATCTGAAAGATCAGTAGGAAATGTTTTCAATAAACTTTATTGCCTCAGTTATGCATTTTGGGCATAAGGTGGGAGCTTTTTTAACATTTCCTTTAATGTTAAATAACTGAAGAAACAGTAAGTGGGGTGACTGGATGGAATGACAGTCCTTTACTGTGACCCGGAGGAGCAGAAGCACTTCTGAAACAAGCAAAGCAGCCAAAACAAGCGAAGTAGTTCATTGGAGAAGGTTGTGAACTGATTTAAAGTAGCAAATAATGCTGACAAGCAAATCAAAGTAACGAGGGAAAGAGAATGTCTTGAGGGAAATTGAAGTTTATTGAAGTTTAGGCTCTTCTTTCTTTTCTCAGTAACTTGAAATGCTTTACCTCAGTTTATGACAAGTTTATATATAATTATGAGAAGAAAACCATTACCTTTTTTTTTTTTCTTCTTTTTTCTCTCTATTTTTTAATTTCACTCCTCCACCTTCCCCGAATCTTTAATTTTATGCAGATCATTTCACAGAAGTGCCTCCAAAAGGAAGGGAATCCCTACAGAAAGTATTCAGGAGTAGAGAGAGCTGCTGGAACTAATTACTTGCATTGGATTTGGTACCAAACCTGAACAGCTACGTTGTTCTTTATCATCAAGCTGCAGAGTCTTCAGCTGTGATGAGTACAGAAACACTAAATAGGTAGGTTACCTAAGTTAATGGAAGATCCTGTGCTCTAAGTGAGCCCAGGTAACTGACATGGCTTCTGCAGTTATCACCTTTAAAGAAATGGCAAGAGTGTCCTTTGGCAAGTATCTGGGGGAACTCAGACCCAGTTTATGACTGAGCTGGAAAAGTAAGGTTTTGGTCATCTGATCTCATTAACTTTTCCTCCACATCACATCTGGTCACAAGTGGCATTCCTCAATGCTCAGTATTGGCACCTCTTCTGTTTAACATCTTTATCAATGATCTCGATGAGGAGATAAAATGCACCCTCAGTAAGTTTGCAGATAACAGCAGGTTGGGCAGGACAGTTGATCTGCCTGAGGGTAGGGAGAGTCTACAGAGGGCCTGCCTGAGGGTAGGGAGACTCTACAGAGGGACCTGGACAGGCTGGACCAATGGGCTAAGGTCAACTGTATGATCTTGAACAAGGCCAAGTGCCAGGTCCTGCAATGAGGCTACAACAACTCCCTGCAACACTCCAGGCTTGGGGAGGAGTGACTGGAAAGCTGCCCAGCAGAAAGGGACCTGGGGGTGATGATTGACAAGTGGTTGAATATGAGCCAGAAGTGTGCCCAGGTAGCCAAGAAGGCCAACCTAAATGATTCTATGATTCTGAAATACTTCCTTCTATCGCTAATGATGGTATTTTGTGTAAAGGAGTGTTTTGTGGGGAACCTGGAGTTTGTGAGTAGAGTCTAGATCATAACAGATTTTCAACAGTTGCAGCACTAATACCATGTGTATTCTTCTTGAACGTGAAAATGCACAGTCTGTCTGTGGAACCACATAATACTTCATATTCCCACCTCTGATGTAGCAATCCAGAACATTTTAAAACAAAGAGTACACTTCTTAATGGATGCATAGAAGATACAGTGTTTTTCTTTATGAAAGAAAAATTAGTAACACAACCCCAGCTCATGATGGAGAATAATTTATCTCTGGGGTTCATACAAAAATGCTGTGAACTACCCATAAGTAGCAAGTAGAATTTATGTATGATTCAAGCATCATCTCTCAGCAGCCATTATCACAGCAGGCATGAGATGTATGTCAGTACACAAGCTTTTAAACAAAGAAACAGTCAACAGGACTGTTGGGCAAGGATCCTGCAGAACAGTTGCAAGTAAGGACAGATTTATTCAAGTCATCCATGTATCACACACTACAACAATAATTTTTAAAGGCATTCAGTAGGTTTTTACCCAATTTTATAGGCTTTCTGGTGAAAATTAAAAAAGATAAACCAAATAAATGCGTTGACAGAATTCAAAAATCATGGAAAGCTAGCACTGTGAAATATCATATTGTTAGGAGTTGGAAGCACAAACAGTCAAAACTTAAATCACTGCTGATAAGCATCTAGTGTCTAGTGCAGACAGAGGCTGGGTGGAGATCTGGTCCTCATGTTGTTGTGATGACACTGAATGTGGGTGAGACCAGGTTCGGTCCTGGCCTCCCCATTCTCCTGCTTATCGCAGCAGTTAACTGTTCCCATCAGAAGACAGTAAGACAATTGCCTGTCCATGCAGAAGGTATCAAGGCTGAAAAGCCTATCAAGGAATGTTTGTGCAACTGATGAACCCACTTAATGGTTTGCCTGCAGTTCCATCCCCACACTTTACACATTAATAGAAAACTGAATTCTAAATGTTAGCCCTATTTTGGACCTATAGTGTCGGATAAGAGTTTGACACCAAATCCTAAGGACAGATTGTCAGGTTTGTCCTTCTCACCCATTCCAGAAGGGATGCCTTTTGCTAAGATTTGTGTCTTGTCTACACTAACAGTATGTTTGCTTGTTTTTTTTTTCCCCCGGGAGATTACTTTTGCAATTACAATTCTATTTTTTGAGCTATATAGGGACTTCTGCAGTTTAGTGTATTTATCACTGACAATCTTAAAGAATCTGTATATGTTACAAGTGTAAATAAACCATGTTATTCATGGACCTGACTGCTTCTTGTGAACGTAACTGGACCTACAGCCTAACAGGCTGTGCATCTAGTGTTGGACCTATAATCACGGGAAAACTGTACTAGTTGCACATCCAACTGCTCCCTTGGAAGGGAACCTGACCTACAGCAGACAGGCTATTAGAGTGCGTCTGGTGTCTGACCTATAGCAACAGATCTTAATTGGTATACCTATTAAGAGATAAGTACAGCTGCAGGAGCCCCTCTAATCTCTGAGAACCAGGGATACAGCACAAGGGGATTCACCTCTTACTGAATTTACCCTTCACTTCATGCAACAGTAGGCCAACTAATGTTGTAAAATCCAGAAATCTGTCTTATTTTAAGCTCAGTTTAGCATACCATGGAATTGCTATTGGGACATTTCTTGTAATATGTAAATGTTGAAGGAAAAGGGCATACTGATAACTTTGCTTTCATGCACTTTTTCTTACATATGTATTTTGACTAAACTCTGTGAAAGCAGCATGACAATAGAATTGTAGTCTGTGCTTTAAGAGGTCACAATACTCTAAAGTTAAAAATAGACAACTAGCAGCAAAGAGAACAAGGAATGAATGCATTAAAATGATAGGCACCTCTTTCTTACAGAGTTGTTACCTAGACTTGAAACATGTAAGACCCATGGACTGAATTCAGAATGATCAGGCTACAGTAGAAGTTAATCAGTTTAAGCACTGTAAAACCAAGTAGTTTTAATGCCTCCGGTTTTTTTTTGGGTTTTTTTTTTTTTTTTTCTTTGTTTGTTTGTGTGGTTGTTTTTGTTGTTTCTTTGTTTTGGTTGGTTTTTTTTTTGTTGTTGTTGTTGTTTGTTGTTGTTTTTTAACAATCAATGTTATGATACTCTTTTGGAATATCCTAAGTATAACGACTTTCAGGAAAGGGTAATTGGTCACATTCCTGTGAAGTTACTGAACTCACATCATAGCCCTATAAAAAATAAACTAAAAGATTACTATTTCTTCACAGCTTTCTTTTGTGCAGATAAAAAAAAAAGTATACCTGACACTTCAAGACAGACACTGTGCAAATGGTCAGATTAAATTCACAAGTGCAGGCTTAGAGTGGAAAATTTTAGAATACAGAATTAACTCTGCAGCCCCTATCTGTCTGTAGTTAATTAAAAATTCACTATCACCCACAGGAGGAATAACACCACAAGATATTTCTGTGGAGTCTCTAAAAAACCTTGGTTTCTTGGTATCATTGATAGGGCTAAATATGACACAACTGCTTCTCTTTTTTGTGGAGAAACATTTTCATCTGTTTCTCCACGTAAAACAGCAGTATTATTTTTCTCTTCTCCAGAAGTGACTAGCTGCTGTTTCAAGAACCTGCTCTTAAAAACTTTCAACTGATCATAGAATCTTTGGTTATTCAGAAATCAAATAGGCAAGGCAACTGCTCCTTCCTTTCTGTACATGTATATACTTGGGGAAAAGATAGCAATCATATTGCTAAATTGCTTAGAAACTGCAGGTAAGAAATCTAATATGTCATAATTTATATGTGAAAAGATTGCAGGGGTTAGTAGCCACATCTAGTGCTATTGAGGCTTCATACTGAGAACTGCACTGCAAATGGGCAGCTGACTCAAAACACTGCTATTTTCAACAGTTCAAAAAATGTAAATGTGTCAGTGACTGGTCAAATAGGCTTCCATACCAGAGATTCATTGCAATCTTTCACATTAATGTACTACTGACTTGTATAAATCACTCCCAGACTGAAAACAAGCCCTGTGCACAGCTTTATAATGAACTGAATCAAGTCCTGCTAGCCTCAGAGTGACGTCCAAAGTTAATTTTGAGCAGTGTCAACTGGAGAAAATTAATTTCACTGAGACAGATTTGCTCATGTGCACAAATCTGAAGTAAATATACTATTCCAGTGAGCTCTGGAAGGACAGAAGGGGGGAAAAAACCCAACAAACTTGCTCAATAACAGAGAAGAAGCTAGTGAAACAGACATGCAACTACTATTGCACTGCATGAAAAGAATGGTGGCTAGTGAGTCAAGGGAGGTGATTCTCCTTTTCTACTCTACTCTGGTGAGACCTCACCTGAAGTACTGCATCCAGCTCTGGAGTCCCCAGCACATGGAACAGTTTAAGCAGGTCCAGAGGAGGACTAAAAGATTGATGAGGGGGCAGGAGCACCTCTCCTATGAAGAAAGGCTGAGAGTGTTGAAGTAGTTCAGCCTGGAGAAGGCTCCAGGTAGACGTTATTGCAGCTTTTCAGTACTTAAATGGAGAATGTAAGAAAGATGGAGACAATCTTTTCAGTAGTGGCTGTTACAACAGAGGAAGGGGCAGTGGTTTTAAACTAAACGAGGGGAGATTTAGACTAGAATGAAGGAGGAAATTTTTTACACTGAGGGTGGTGAAACACTGGCATGGGTTGCCCAGAGAGGTGGTAAATGCACTTTGCCTGGAAACATTCTGTGTGAGGTTGGACAGGGCTCTGAGAAACCTGATCTAGTTGAAGATGTTCCTACTCACTGCAGGAGGGTCTGAGTAGATGACAACTCAAAACAGTCTGTGATTCCATTTGTGTCTGTTAGCAAAGGAAAACTCATTGCTGCTGGCCAACTTGTAGAATTTGGCTGGTGAAGGTGAACATTTCCCTGAGCAGGGCTTTTTGCAACAGAGGCACCAAAGACATGAAGACCTGTGTGGCCTTTCACAGCTTCACCATCTACGTGTGGCAGAGTAAGGACTTTTATGCTCAGAAACTGAAGAATATGAATATAATCCTAAACCAGTCAACCATGCTAATAACTAAAATACAAGGAAGAAAAAAATTTGGGAAAATGTATGTGAAACTTTACCTGCAACCACTGTGACTGATCATTGTGGCCAGAAGTCCAGGCGTTAACTTTGCCTTGCTTGTCCAGACGGGCTTTCCTGGGCTCCCAAGTGAACATGTCCATGTTGAGTGTACGGAAAACACTGGAGGCAGTAATTTGGTAGTCTTGTATATGTCCTGATTTCATTCCCAGGGGTTCAGAGCAGCCTGGAACAGCAAAATAAGATCTGTGACATTACCTACTTCTGTCTGTAAGTGGTGTCAGTTATCTGTTATGGAAAACTAGAAATTCTTGAAGAAAAGGCTTTAATGAAGACTATGGCTTGAGGAACTTGCAAACAAATAAAAGAAAAATAACCCATTCAAGGCACTTTATTTCAACAGTACTTTGAAATAATAAAAACTAAGATAAAGTATTCAACATATTTCATCCTGGCATAAATTTATGTAAAGAAACAATCAGGAAGGATGACTTTAGTCTCTTCTTATCTTGGTTTTATTTTCCTGTCCAGCAGCTTGTTTCCCTTACTCAGTATGATTTTCTTATGCCGTGTCATATCAACCATGTGTTTGCCTGCTGAGGAAACATTAATTTTCCTAAAAGCCACTGCTGAAGTAAAATGTTAACAAGCACTGATCTATTCTACGCTTTTGAATTTCTTGACATCTTGCCAAAATCTCAGAAAGCCCAAACACCCACTGACAGACTAGAAGACTATAGAAAGACAACAGTGAAGGAGGAAGACTAGTAGCAGATAATTGCTTAGGAGAAATCGAGAATTAATGGCTTATTTCTTTAATCTTAGTGATGTCCCACTTTACTGAGTTATTTTGTTTGTAGCAGAAGATAGATCTTGGGCATCTCCGTTGGGTGCCCATGAAAAACAATAATAAAAATCAGTAAGTGACTCTATGTTCTTCTACCTCAGGACTTTATGCTGGGAACACAGGGGGTACATCTGGGCCCAGAAGATGGAAGAAGCAAGTTGACAACAGGAGAGACATCCTTCAGTGACAGCACTGTAACAAAATACTGGAGGCCAAGGGAGGCAGACGAGCTGCATGGTATTAATTTAAAAAAGTAAGAAAACAAAAGTCAAGTCTGAGATTGGAGGCTGTTAAGATGTCAGGAAGCAGAACATACGGCTGGGTGGAGTAATGTGTGAGTGGTTGAGGAAAGGGTGAAAAATGGACATGGGAAAATAAAAAGAAGCCATCTTCTCATTTACTTCCTGCCCAAGCTGTCAAAAAGCTGTACATGTGCAGTTGTATCAACATTTTCACTTCAAGAATCAGGGATTCTACTTAGTTCAGTAGCTGACTCGACTCAGTTAAATTGTCAATAATACTTTAACATACTCTAACTCATGGAGTAATAGTGTGCCCAGGATCTAACATACCTGTTTTTGCAAGGAGTACATCATCCCTGTGAATGTGCAGAACCTTGTCTTTACACATCATTGGGAAGACAGAGGTTTTCTACCTGAACTCACAGCCCACATTGCTGAGCTGGTTCCTATCAGGTAATCATTTGCTGAGTCACAAGCTGTGTTTCTTAAAGCACACATGTAAGTCATGAAGGCTTTCCTGCTGGGACCATGACCCTACTCAGCTGGTGTCTCTTGAAAGAGCCAGGGCAATGTGTGACCACTTGAAACACCATCAAAGTTTGTATTTTCTTTTCTGCTTTATTTGAACTAGATATCAAAGCTGGTTCTCTTTTTCTTAAAATTCCATTTCTTCCACAGTATGTTTACCTAGATTTAAAGACCTGATTCTTTTTTAGTCTCTTTGATATTATTAGCAAAGACCTTTTGGTCAGAACCTACTTTCTGTTTCTCCCATAGGTTTAACACACAGAATTAAATGGAATTATCAGGGATTCAAAATGGGAAGGTAAGACCAGGCCCTTTGTGGGGGGGTCTAACTGTAGGAGCAAATGTGTATTACCAGAGATAGATAATAATAATATCCTGTTTAATGCAGTAACTACTGTGTTTAAAATTTGAAATACTGTCGTGTTTCATATTCAATAGGAATTAAACAGAAAACAGAGTTAATTTTGTAAAAAAAACCAACCCAGCCTCTCAAGAATTGATTTGCAACACGCAAGTAGAAATCGCACCAAACTAACTAGTTCAAAACAACAACAAAACAATTTTCTTGGGAGTAGGAAGGAGCAATTGATAGCAGAAATGAGAGACTTTTCTGTTGTTTTAGAGAAGGACTTTACTTATTATTCCGTTCTGAAGTATCACTCCAGGATCACAAGGGCTGTCAACTGGAATGTTTCATCCGAGGAATCTGAAGGAGCTTCCTGACACAGAAACATGGGTTGTCAAAACCAGTTTTCAGTGCTGGTCCAATACGTGAAAAATAGTTGTGTCTTTTCTGAGTACTATTATTGATTTATGAAACAACGGATGTGTCTGCTTGTGTGTCTGTGCATGCGTGCATGCATTAATGGGATTTTACACTCGCCTTCCTTCTTCACTGCCCCAAAGGGAGGAGGAAGACAATTGTACAAGGTAACAGAAGGACATGAGAAAAGCAATGAGATCTAGAAGAGATGAACATGATGTATGCTGGTAGCCAGAACAATTAGTGTTGTGTCACAGAGAGCAACAGCAGACCCAGTTGCTTCCCCGCTCCCATGGCACCCTGCTGCAATGACAGAAGATAATGACTGTTTATTTTGATAGGCAAGCTATAACCTAGAGCACAAATGACAGAATCACCAAAATAGTACAAAACTTTCTAGATAGTCATCCTTCATAGAAGTGTATTTATAATGATGCTCATGACTCCCTGGGACATCTTCACTGTACTGTATCTTCTTTAAATCTGCTTTGCAATGTTCCTGCAAAAGGATTCAATCTCCCTTTCTTTTTTTTTATAACCTGTTAAAGTTAGTGAGACCTGATGTAGATATACTTATGGCTATGCTCATTGAAGCATCTTAGGTCAAAATGTTTGAGATGCTGTGGATATCCCTATCTGATAAATGATATCTAATAACTCTGTATGTTTGAGCTTATCTAAGTATATGTTTGCAGTTACTTCCTGTATGGTCTATCTCAAGGAAACAGGAGCAGTGAAATAAGGAGGATGTTTGGATTAGCATCTGAAAATTAAAAAAATATCCACACAAATTTTATTCTCTGTTGACAGTTCTGAGGGCACAGTATTTTACTCTTCAGTCTGTGTCCTGCACCGTGCCCATCATTTACCTCTTCTTTCAAGAAAGCTCAAACCCTCAAAGAAAGTATTAAGTATCCAATGCAGCAGAGGCAAAACTACAAATGAATGTGTATGCAAAAGTCTACATGCATCTTGTCTTGTGCCAGGATTCATGCAGTATTGACAAAATCAGCATAGGTCAATTATTTGAGAGCAAAGGTGACTTTGTTTTGATTAATACTGTGATATTTTTCTTTTCTGAAAAAAAAAGAGATTTATAAAATTTTCTTCCTATGAATGAGCACAGGATTCCTTTAAAGATAGCAGGTGAACAAGAGGAGGGGAATGTCGTATTAAATACAGATGTTACAATGTCCCCTTCTGTGTATGTGTGTGAGTGATACCTATAGGTATTGTTAGGACAGAGAAATAGTTACCAGAGAACAACATGCCAGAAAGTGGAAGATTACACACTCAGAAGATGCTATGAGTCTCACAGGGATCGTTAAGTTCTGGGGACCAGCATCCCTCTGCAAGAACTGACAGAACATCAAGAATTTGCTGAATTTTTACACAGCCACCAACACACGCAAGAATCAACAATGTATGCAAGAAGGCAGAGCCCGCTATATGCAGATGTTTGAGCACTGAGTGAATTGCATGAGTATGTAATTGTGTTGTATGAACAGTCACTTATCTGTTTATAAAGACATCAGCTTGATGCTGAATAGCAGCTTAATGAATAAAGGCAATCTAATAAACTGTAGCTGTGATCTGTTTCTCCCCACACATCAATACTCTGTGGAGGGAAGGGAATTCACAATACAGAGATGTGCAAAACACAAGTAAAGCAGGAACACAAGGCCATGAAAATTAATGCCTAACCTATTGATGGCCAATTTCACAAGCATCAATCATGGTTTCCAATAAGATATGACCATGGTAAAACAGACTACATTCAACATTTTGCTGAAGTTAGTCCTAAGAAAGAATTAGTCTTTATGATGATCTGGTGCTGCAACAAAACCCCCTCCCTTGTGTAGTAACTCTTCTCTAGCACCACGACTTGCTAGAGAAGTCAGCCTTCTCAAAGTGTTGTTCTGCCTAAGACAGACCACCTAGAATTAGAGCAAGTTAGTCTGTTGTTATGTATAATTACACTCTTCTTTCAGTAAGATTGAAATCATTCTGCTGAGCCCTGACTGCCTGAAGTTCTACGGAATTATGACCTTGAAACTGTTAGGAGACCACTGAAATGAATTCACTTCAGTAGCTTTCACAGTTCTTTGAGCAAAACAATTCCTGGTCATTCTGGCAAGGACTTACTCTAAATTGTGGTTCCAGAAATGGAAGACATAATAAGAAAAAAAACCTAATAGACTAAAGCAGCTAGACAGAATTTTCTATTTACTCTCAAACCTATCTATATTGGAAAAGGGCTACAGTGAGATTAATGCATTAACTTCTCATTTCTGAATCTGGTTTTGATGCCACTAGAGGACTGAGAATTATTTAACTCCAGCTGTTTTGATGTATCATTCGTGAACTGGATGACTATTGTTTGTACAGTAAGCAGGCAGCCACATAAAAATCATTCTTAAATGAATTCAGTGGAGTGCTCCCACTGGTAAAAGCTTGATCTCTTGAAAGAGATAAAAAATTTACATGCTTTACTGAATTTGTAAAGGAACATGGTTCTTGCAGAGAGTGGGTAGAGGTCAGGCTTCACATTTACGAGATATAACTTCTGCTACTACAAACCTTAAGAGGGTTTATATTGGCACCACTTGTTCATTTACTTTTTGCTATGAGACACAATCCCTGCTTCTGCTAGAAACCTACAAAACAAATCTAAAGTGAAATCTTGACCGAAGCAGTTCAGCAAAATGTATTCTTCCTGCACTTTGAGTGGTCCTCAATGACAGCTGAAGCACCCTTGTCTACTGAAGATGTCACACAGCACATTGGCGTGGTCACCCAGCAGCCAGGAGAAATTACTCACATGAGTTTCGATGCCTCCTTCTGACTGCTGTACAGCACTGCACAAACAGCTTTGTCTCTCAGAAACTGATTTCAGCACTGTGCTGAGTGCTCACAGTGAGTTAGAGATTCTCTGTCTCATGGTCTGCTTAGTAGTTAACAATATGGGTCCTGATAGCTGTTGATCCTTATTAAACTGCTAGAAATGACCTTTTCTAGGTTACATATAATTGGAGGCCAATGTGCTCAGAAAAAATTTGCAAAGTGTTGTTAGGGTGCTACCACATTACCACTATTACTGCCCTATTGCAAGCTCCAATTGTCACATCATTTAGGTAAGTATTGCTGCTGACCTAATGTACATAAAAAGAGGTAAGTAACTGTCTGGATAAACTCAGGTGCACCAACTGCCTTTCACCAGGAATAAACTGCACATGGTTTAGAACTCAGGCACAAAAATGTACTGCTTGATGGTTGACTTCTGAGGGGTGGCAAGTGCAGAAAACCCACCTGACAGTTCACAGCCAAGAAGTTCCATTCTCAACGTGCAGTGTCTTCTGCACACCTGAGGATACAACCGTATGTACTGCGACTTAATTGGAGGGGTGAAGTAGTTAGCATATGGGGTGTTGTTGTCCACGTTTCCACGAAACACCTGTGATAAAATGACACATTCATAAAAGTGTGTGAGAAGGATTACAGGAGGTTCAGTGAATTTCCGTATCTCAAAAATATCTGCCTTGTTCTTCTGAGCATCCCGGCATGCTTGTCTGCAGGCTTTTCCCAAATAGAGGTTGTTTTACCATTTCCAGTGCCCAACATGGAAGTTTTGAAGCAAAATGTGCTGCCATTGGTTGACATCGCCATGCATTTGTCACTTGCATTGAAACAGGACCTCTATCTTGTCACTCCTAAAAAACAAAGCTACCAATGCAACTAAATTATGTCTTCTTTTCTAATTAATGCATTAAGTAATCCCAGTTCAATTTAGCCTGCAATTATTTATGGTGATTGACATTTTTTTTTTCCCTCTACTTCAAGGACCTGATCCAACTCCCACTGAAGTGCACTGTAACCTCCCATTGATGGCAGGAGCCACTGAATTAAACCTACAAGCATTCTTCTATTCACTCCTCAATCTAACCAGATAGGCTTGTACTTTGTTTTCTACCCTCATTATATACATCTTCACACAGCATTTTAATTTCCTAATGGAGAAACTATGCCTAATGCTGCAAAGTGCCTTAGTTCTATCTTAACTTACACAGTAAAAGGATTTTTGCTGTTTTGTATGCACAGATCTATGAAAAATGTAGCAACTATGAACTGTAAACACGTACTTCCCACAGATGATACTGTTTGTGCAGTACAAAGATTAGCATTGATGAATGAGTTCTATGCTTCTAAGGGTTAAGACTAATCTGTTAATGTAATAAAACTAAATTCTAAACAGAGCAATGAGTAATTACTGGTAAACTAATTAAAATGAAAATCAGTTAAGTGTAATAAACAGGATTATTCTAGCCTTGGGACATTGTATTTATGCAACCATCAATTAAAGTATAAAAAATTCTTAGCAAACAGAAAGTGCAAATTTACTGATTTTTTCAGAGAATAATAAGGCAACCTGTACCATACTGTCAGGCAATTATGCTTATCTAACAGAGATACCTCATTCTCCTGAAGGCAGCTAAACCGTAAGATGTATTCATATACAGATGACTTAATCTTACCATATCTTCATTTGTGCCTTTTACTTTGTACATTGTCCATGACTTCCCATCATTACTATATGCAATTTTGTAGGATTTCACGTATTCTGGACTTCCAATCCTCTTGGCACCTTGAGTTATAACTCCAGTGACTCTCATCTTCTTCTGCAGGTTTATCTGAAATAACAGTATAATGTTATCACAAACCATCTGAGGGACATAATCTAGAGTCCTTTCATTTCTCATGTTTTCTGGGCTTTTTTGTGTGTGTTTTTTTGTTTGTTTGTTTGTTTGTGCATGTGTGTTTTGTTGTTTTGGTTTGGTTTGGTTTGGTTTTTGCTGGTTTTGTTTGTTGTGTTTGTTTTCCGGGGGGGTTATTTTTTGGTTTTTGTTTCTTTTTGAAGACAGCAAAAAATGTAGCTGTAGCATTTAAATTACTATCTTTACACTTGCATTAATTCCTTTTATCTTTCATTCATTTCATGTACATATGCACATAAATAAATGAAGAAAACTGAACCAAAATCCTGTACTAATGTCTTCATGTGTATGTGTACATGCACACATATATGTATTATAGATACACAGGATGTTACTGGGATACTACTGGGATCTAGTATATAGTCTTACTGCCATACAGTTCCTTTCTAAAAGGAAATGCAATGGTAGGATAATTTACCAAAGGCTGAATCTCGTGTTCTGTTAGAAGCCAATCTGCAATTCCATACAAAAGAGCCCAGGTAAACTTCAGGTTAAATTTCTTTGTGAAAGTCAAAATACATGAATATTCCATAAAGCAGACAAATAGACCTTCATGGTCTATTTTTCAATAGAAAATTAATGTATCTAAAGATCATGGCTGAAATGCTAATTCCAAAATAGTAAATAGCAAAATATCAATGACTATCAATGGGTTTGAGCATTTCCTGTGTACTCGTCTTGAGTTGAGCTCAACAACCTGAAGTACAAAAAGAAGATATATGGAGAGTTCAATAACCTTAATTTTACCTTCTTTATCCATCTACAATATGGGAAAGCCAACTATATTATTACAAAATTCAGAATGTGATATTCAAATCGAACAATGCTGGCATTGTCAGCCTTGTCCTGAAATGACACAGTCATGAAGCAATCTGTGGCAATTGCACTCCCACCCTCTCACTGGTAGGCAGCTGAAGTCTGTAACTTTTGTGCCAAATGAAGCTTTACAAAGAGCTGTCAGACTGTGAGAACTGCATGAAGGTGCAGGCAGACGTGTGATAGGAGACGAATGGAAATACTTGAGAGTAAACAACTGAGACAATGTAAGCAATATATTAAACTACATTAGCACTGACGTCCTCCAAAACACATCTTATCTCTGCTCCCCAGTTAGTGGAGCTGACTGTCGTGAACCTTACTATTTGGGATAGCAGCCCCTGTACAGGAATATGGGGAGTCTGAAAGAGATCAGTTATCTGTTGTCCGAATACTTTAGTAAATTTATTATTTACAGTGTGATATCAAGGTTTTCTCTCACTTGGTAATGAAATCTAGCTTGTATTAAGGATGTCAGATGATCAAACTTCAGTGTTTCAATATCATACTGTGTAAATGGCAGGAAAGTGGAGAAAGACAGAATATTACTGCTCTTTTTTTAGGAAGTCTAGCTAGTTCTCTACTACTTATCTGAAATAGTTGGACTTACGGTATTTTTCTTCTTGAGGCAAAATAAATTTCAGCATAGTTCTACCATAGTTGTCCCTATAAAAAATTGATAAACACTCATACACCTTTAGAATAACAATGGGTACTTTAGAGGTTTAGACCCATTGAGAGAGGAGAAGCTGTCTATAAAATACCAGACTTTTTATACGATCTTTCTCACATACACTAGGAAAACACACAGACTTTGCAATTGCAATGAGGAGAAGGGACTCACATCAGGAATTTAGACAGGTAAAAAATTAGAAGAGACTCAGGCCCTTTTACAATCTTGGGACACCTCCTTTTCCTCCATTCTAGGTCTCCCAGAGTAAAAAAAACCAAACCACATTCTAACAGGAGACTACTGTCAGCTTCCTAACTACATTTAAAAATGTAGTTAACATAGAATAGCAATCAGCTAGACATAGAGGTTTCTGGAAGACTTTTATGCATATTCCACTCTATAACAGGCAAGTATAAGAATTTTTCATATATTTACAAAATAAATTAGAAAGCACAGTTAAACAGAAACCAGTCATTGATTATTTGCCTTTTGCATATAGTGACTAGTAGTATCTTCACATTTCATTGTTTGGGAAAAGGAAGATATGATGCAACACCAAATAAATTTTCTTTGATCCAGTCACACATACACCTAATATTGTCCCAGCTTCATTCCCAGTCACTCATATTTTCTTTTTCCAGATAATAATCACAGAGAGGTTTTTTTGGATGGGAATTTATGTGGAACTCTTTTTTTCACTGTTTACTCAGAAAGAGTATTTGTAACGAAACCATGGATTTAACCACTGCATGTTGTATTCCCACACTGGCACCTTTCTATGACCTGGCCTTCATCTCTAATGCACAACAAATCAGCCACTGAATGTCAAGAAGCAAAACGATGACAAAAAACCCACCCAAAGGTAATCCATCAAAGAGTTTAATATTATAGTTGAAACTCGAAAAAAAAAGGAAAATGCCTACTGCATGAAGGCAAGATTTGGTCAGATAATCATAAAAATAAAGCGAAACTAGTTTCATTTTTAAATGTTTAATATAGTGTTTAGCCTGTGTTCTTTGAGTTTAGGAAACAAAAAGCATGCCTTTTGTTGGTTTTTGGTTTTGGTTTTTTTTTTTTTCCTGTATATCACCCTGCTCTATACCTTTATCTGAATACCTGCATATAAAAGATACACAATTTTATTTACTTCTCTGTTTTAGCAGGCAGAATCTTTCCTTTTAGAGGCTTCCTTGATCAGTATCCAGTCACAAACTGAGTTTTGGTTTTAAGCAGTATCAAGCTTGATATAACACAGGAAATAAAAACAGGATACTGTGTTTTGCAATTAGGTCTACGTATCCTGTCAACATTTGCAAGAAAATCCCAATGAAGGGGGAAAAAAAATGCTTTCAAATCCCTGCAGCTTGCTTACATACAAAGTTCCCATGGGTCTAATGTCACGCCTGAGGTAGCTCCTTTCAGTGCATATGGATACACCAGGAATTAATTGGCTCTTTGTGTCTGGGTTCTTTTATGTGTTTTAAATTTTTCAAGTTAGAACTTAGCAAAGCTCAAAATATTACAACTGTGCTATGACTATAACAAAGCAGGTTCTGAGATCTTTCTTAATGTACTTCAGTAGGAAGGAAAGTTCCCCATGTGAAATGTGAAGTAACTCTTTTAGCACTAAAAGAATTTTTAAGGTATTTTTTTCTGCAGCAGTTGTGAAGAAGAACAGTTTAGGAAGCTCTGCTTTGTGGATTCAGATCTAGGACAGAATATTATATATTCTAATTACATGGGTGGCTGTGTTTTGAAACAAACAAAGAGGTTAAAGTGACTAGGTTAAGAACAAGAGTTTAACACATCTTTTTTAAAAAAGGTAATAGCTTATTAAATGATAAAGTAACCCTTATCTTTACCTAGATTACCTGGAAAAGAGCAAGGATGATAGAAAGATCAAGAGTATTTTGAGGGATTCATGCCAGTAATTTAAGTATTAATGCATGGTTATGATCTAGTAAGAAGAATACTGGCATAGAAATTTGAGGAAGCTACTTACCACAAAATTATTATTTTTTTATGTTATTTTGAGAATAACAGATTCAGACTGGACAGTCAGCTCCTGTCCATGGAGCTGCGTTCAGCCCCAGCTCAGGGAGGTTCCTGGCTTCAGCGGCTTGTGTGGGACCTAAATTCACCCAACATAGATCAGAGATATGGCTACCGTGTTCACAGACCCAAGCATGACCATTGCCTTACATCCTCATGGCATGAAACTTGGGTAAGGTACTGTTTAACATCTACAGGTAATGGAATCTGCCTCAAACAGGTTTTCCACTTTCATGCGGAAGTTTTCTGGGTCTAGAATACATGATGAACACTGAATCACTCACATGAAACTGCATGTGAAAGAAAGTCAATAGTCCAACATCAATTCATTTGAATCCGATGCTACAAAAAATAGATTTAAGTGTACACAGTATATGGTGGATGATGTAAAGTTGCCATGCTGATATTGTGAAAAGCTGAGCTAGAGCACAGTCATGGCAGTCGAGTTAATACACAGTGCTGAGGGGCGAGATACAATACTGCGGAGTCAGCGCTGTACACAAACTGTCACAGCATGAATTCATGTACTGTGTAACTTTCTTATGTCATGGGGACAAAACTAAATAAAAAGCAAACCACTTAAGGCATACTCCCTTGAGTAGAGTGTATGCCCAAGAGCTAGGAAATAAAATCAGCTCTACCAGTTAAAAAAGTTGCCAGCAGTTCTTCAAATTTCTTTTAACCTTGGTCCTTTCAACCACCACAATCATCACGACTCCAAGAAAAGACCACCTTTATCATCACAGCAGGTTATAGAGTCATAGAATCATAGAATGTTAGGGGCTGGAAGAGACCTGTAGAGATCATTGAGTCCAACCCCCACGTCATGACCTTTTTCAACAGGAGGGGGAAAATTAACCAGCATGCCATTCTTGTTCTCAGCACTGATTCTGTATGAGCAATTATCTATTAAAAAATGTTCACTGGTATTAATATTTTGGACTGCAATGACTCACGCAAATCTGTTTTAAGATGCTAAATCATTCAGTTGTCTATGTTGATGAAGATGTAGCCCATCAAGATTTTACTGAACTTGAAAAAAATCCATATCAGAAAATAAATGGAACAAATGAAACCCAGAATTTTCCCACGAGAAAGCAGCAATATGAACAAGGTAATTTTATGACTTCCTGTAGATTGTACAGTGCATCATTTTCATAGGCAATTCAGAGCCAGTCCTGCCAATCCATACCTTCACTTCTAGGTGTGAGCAAAGGTAGGACTGTAACACTGGGGAGAACTGCTTCATGCTTGTTTTCCATAAACAGTTCAAAGGTCTCCACAAAACAAAGGTGAAAAATAACTTCCCAGAATGCTTAACAAACCTTAGAATTGTAGAAAAAAGACTGAATTGACAGTCATGATATGTCAATGTAGCAGAACAACAGACATTAGGGACAGCACCCATGGAATAAGTTCATATTCCTCCTTGATTTGTGATCAAATGTTAGTATATTCAGGGTGCAGAGCTATCTAGTTGACAAAAAAAAAAGAAAAAGAATGAGTTGCATCTGTCTCATCTACATTATTACATTCAGGAGAAGAGAAGAGGGATAAGAAGATGGCATGACTTTCAGAAGACACCATATGTGATGCTCCTGGACAGAATATATAAACATATTCCACCTCATCTTTTACTGCACTATTAGCAATAACACCACTAACATTTCATATAGAACAGGTTTGTCTGGAGCATACATTAAGAGCAAGCTTCCGAGAAACACACAGATCATTTGGTCTTTGAGACCCCTGTAAGTGTAATTTTACATGATCTTTCTTTCATAAACAGAAATGCAGTTTATGGAGAGCTATGGTTTTTAGCTGACACAGTTATTAGATACAATAGCATTACTATAAATAATTCTTCATCTGTTCTATCACAAAGTATCTATACATTTACTAAATTCACTATTATTCATACAAAAACATGACTGAATAAGGGATTGAGTTTATACTGGCATTTAAAGATTTATTACAGCAACTCTTCCCTTCTGATCTAATCAGTTTTCAAAGGATTGAAATTTAATTTTTTTTGTCTTTTTTTTTTTTTTTTTGAAGTCATAATTATGATAAAGCTAGATAGAAAGCACCCACAGAAAAATTTTCTAATGACAAATAGGGATACTTGCCAATGGAAATGTTTGTAATAAACTCAGGGAAGGAATAACCTGACATGATTCCCTAAATACTGGGAAATTTAGTGAGCCTGAAAGCTCCCTCACATGTTTCCTTTTCTGTTTCTAAGCACTTCTGACGCTCTGAACATGACTGAACATTGCTGTTTCACCCTGATGTCACATCAAGAGCAAGGGGCTGCAGAGCAGGACTCATCATGTGATGAGGTGCAGGAAGGTTGGAGGAGGTCAGTTACTATTATCTTCCCTGTTGCAAAGCATTACTGGCACCTGGACCTAAGGTGCTCACGTATCTTGTCTGTCTGTGGCTTTTTGTTACTCTCCTAATCAGCAGTGTCGGCAGAGCTTCTCCTAATTTAGCTGAGGACGTTAATGCAGTCAGCATAGTAGCAGCTATATGTTTTAACTAGCATCCAGATTAGGTAATGCCATGATTTACCCATGGTATCACTCCAGCTGTAGCTGCTGTTCTGGAAGGGGGTTTATTACATGGAGAAGAGTGAATACATTTTATGTTATAATTGTGACAATCTAGGAGAACTAATATAGTCATTTGCTACAGGTTTGCACTTCACAAATAGTAATTCCTAAAGTCATTGTGGGATTATACTTGTAGACAAACCAATTAAACACTGATATTTCTGACTCCAAACCCTTTTTTGTTTTGCTTAGATGGATGCAGATCAAATGAAATTTCTTCACAAATTTCCTATTATAACCTCTTCAAACTCATCTTCCCAGTACTGCTGTTTACAAAGCACTTTGCCAATCTATCATACTTTATGGTAACAACAAACATCTTTCAGGTCTTCCCTGTACTCACATCTTAGCCCCATCCAACCATCTAGAAGCAACTCCACTTTTGCTATCTTCAATAAGCTCTTTAATAGTTCTTTTGCATATATAATTATTCATATAGCTTCAAGTTAGTTGTACTGAATCAGAGATGAAAACTGGCCCTTTAAATTGATTTGCCTTTCTGTGAAAAGATCAGAATAT
Source organism: Ceryle rudis (assembly GCA_033439905.1). Taxonomy (NCBI): domain Eukaryota; kingdom Metazoa; phylum Chordata; class Aves; order Coraciiformes; family Cerylidae; genus Ceryle; species Ceryle rudis. Next base: position 35,392 of record JAAGNO010031382.1, read on the forward strand.
AGGTTAAACTCTACCTGCACAGAAATCATGAATACAGGGAACATTTGGCCCATGTAATGCTTATACAGAGGAACATATGCATATTACTAAAAAGCACTCACTTATTTTGTCTTTTGTTGAGAAATTTCACTAGATGCCTCACAGATTTAACATAATTAGACAGACTAAAAACTTGCTTGGTTCTTGTTTCTTCTTATTATTATTATTTTAGTCCCAAATGTTGTTGTTATAAATGCCATTATCTGGATGATAGGAATTATTCAAATACTGCTATGTTTAGCCTTTCATCTGAAGAAGATGTAGATGATCAATCTCACCTTGTTCAGAGGTTTGTGGCCCTGTAAAATTTCCTCTCATTTACAAAGTATTGATTAAATAGGTATTAACTACCTGCAATTTAAGGTTACCTAAGAAACAATGAGGTTGCTTATTGCTATTATTAATACCTTCATATGTTTTGAACTTGCCTGTCTCTTCCTGTCTTTGGCATGCTAATATGTCCCAGAAAAAACTTTCCCAAAATGTCTGGAATACTTCTTAATGTACCAGTCAAAGAATGTGTAAATAAAAATGTCAGAATATCTGTATGTATTTCCACTTGTAAAATAGCTTTGATTGATAGCTCATAGAGGTTAGAAGATACGATCACAGAAACAAACATGCACTTTGCTTTTAATCCAGCATGAAAACCCTCTTTTTTTTTTAGGGAAAAGAATTAAATTCAAAAGGTACAATATTAAAATCACCATGAAAATATACTAAGGGAAAATTCTCAATGTGCTCTTTGCAGCTATCAGAGGTACTTTGTATTGCCTCTTTTCCATTTGTTTTTAAGGAACTTCGGTAGATGAACTCTGGTAGTAGCTCTGGTAACAAATATGATGTTCCCTCCAGCTCAACAAGGACAACTGGGAAGAATTCCTATTCTGATTTCCGTGGACTTTGACTACATCTTATGTATCATCTCAGACCGAGAAATGTTAAGTAAGAAAGAAATGTGCTTGAAAATGCCAAGTCTGTTGCACAGATAAAGATATTATCTTCAAATAAACACATCCACTGAAAGATGGGAGCTAAAGCAAAAACTGAAATAACAGGAAACATGCAAGATCAGAATTCCCTGGCACTGTGAGAACCCTGATAGGGTTTTGTGATCATTCCCAACTTATTTTAACACACTGGGAAAGTAACACAGCTGGCTTTATGCTGCCTATCGCCCTGAACATCCTTTTGATCTTCCTATGTAACTGAAAATACCTTGTCTAGTTAGTGCAGAGCCCTTTTAGTTGTCAGTTTATAAAGGACCCAAAACACATTGAAGTTCCAGCTGTAACCAGGACTCCTGACTAATCCTGTAATGCTGCTCATAATTAGAGCAACTGTTAGACTGTTTTCACATTGTGAAAAAATTTGTAGGAGAAAGACAAATGGGAAAATAGGAGTACGTGAAAGCAATCCTTTGCACATAATGTCATACTGAGAATAATCTGTTAGTTGCTATGAGACTGCTTATGTTGCAACCAAGGTCTTAGGTCAACACAAGTGGAGTAAAGAGGTAGATTAGTAAGCACACAGGGGACAGATGACTTTGTGACTGCTGAAAACACTATGCCATGCAAATGATTTCTCCACCCACAGATGTTATGAGAGAAAACAAAAAGTTGGCTGAACTGATTAATCCCTCCAGAACCTTAAGAAATTGGCTGAATGTTGGTTGAATCACAACAAACATACTCATAATATATTTTTCATTATCTCTTGAAATTAAGAATAAATAGACAAAAATATATATATATATGAACACAAAAAGTTACCCTTCAGTGAGATATTCCAATCATGTTAATTATCTCTGCATTTTTACTCAAAATGTTTTTTCCTTCTACAAAAACTGACAGGCAATAGATTAGATTAAAAACATTGAATGTTTCTTGGTTTTGTAATATACACAGAAAAAACCTCAAAGTCTGAAAAGTCTCATTGAAAGACTGAAGTCTTGAAAAAAGTATCTTAACCACTCATGGAATAAGACTGTAGGAGTACAAGTGAAAAATAAGCTATTTCATAATGTACAGGACTGCTATTCCACTGAAATTGGGTGGTTCTTGAGATGACAAGCACATGTCATCATTTTCAGGAAAGGTCAAGGAGAATGAGTTTACTTTAGCTTTTGTTTCTGCTGTACTGTCATGTTGCTTGTGACTTCCCATACTTTCAACAGGCTATATAAAACAGTAGCTTTTCTCCACCAGCTGCAAAAATCACAGAGAAAGATGGAGATGCAGCCAGGAAGTGCATGCTTGCTTCTCCACAGCTAGAACTATAGGAAATCTTTGCCTTTGTTTCCACTCTGCAGATGAGTCTGGATTTGTGTAATCTACCTACACATATATGAACTCAGCATCTACATATATATTGCTTCGGGGTCATCAACACAGAGATGAGTGTATATACACGCCTCTGTACCACACACACACAAAGATTTTACTATATTAGCATACAGCTTTACTTTTTCTTGAACTTTATTTCCTGAACCTTAGCCGTAATGAAGCAACTTGAAACAACTTTTTTTTTTCCTAGACATCAAACCCAGCAGAAGAGTAACTAACTATAAGTGAGATTAACTTGCTTTGCCAGTTTTGAAAGTGATTTTTTACAATATAGAACATAACTTGTTTGACTACCACTACCAGCATAGTATCACCTTCCAGATTTAGCTGCTGTCCTCCCCAGAGGAGCACTATGATGACCATACATCATTACAGTTGGTGTACCTCCACAGAGGTACCAGGGCATCTCCATGTGCAACTGACTACTGACACAAGAAACCAGATGGACACATATTTGTTCATTCTGGGGGGGGGTCACCACTTTCTGGTTTGATTACTTTCAGTATCAGGACAGAAAATGTGAAAAACCATTAAGTCAAAATGATGTTATAGATGCATGAAACAAAATACTGTTACTTCTGTCACTCAGCCATATCACATGGAGTAATTAAGGAAAGCTGGCATGCAGGTTGACAGAGCATGTGATGGACAGCATTCATAACAGCATCAAATTTCAGTTGCCATGGGGATGCTAATTGCAAACTGGCTTCATTTGTACATCTGAAACCTCAATCAAAAGTTGTTTTATAAGTCTGAGTGTAGACGTTTGTGAGTACAAAGAATGAAACTAGGAGATAGAAGGTGGAATCAAATAGATACCAAGATATGGGACACAAGGTTACCTGGATGGTAACACTAAGAAACAGACTCCCTCTCCTTTTGTTTTCCTTTCTCATTTGAGTACATACATTACATTTTAGTTAGTAAGCTAAATGTATAGATGTATAGATGTTGAGGGAGATCTGCTGCTATCAGATCACTGAAGTCAATGAACATATGGCAGGCTTAGACTAGCTGAAGATGTCTTCTAATGCTTGTACTTCAGAGGTCATACATGAGATAGTTTTGAGAGAATTCAAGTGAATTTTCTTTGTTAGTTTCTGTTCTGCCCTGACAAAGGCTTTCAGAGACTTACTGCCACTCATTAATATTCCCCAAGAAAATCCTCCTATGAAATTAAGTCAAATTTTTGAGTATTGGCAAAAAGTGCAGAGCTTTAATAGCTTTTTTCAGCTTTTAACTTAGTAGTTTAAGTCTTTCTATATGGTTTGAGTCACCTTATATGATGACTCCAAGATTGCATTTCATAAGGGTTACTTGGCCACATTATACTAAGCTGAGAGCTATATTAAGTAATATTAAATATTTAATCTATGATGACAGGTATTTTTGGAAATTGATACAACAGTACTCATGAATGAGGAAATGAACTTTGACAAAAAGAACAGTTTGACAGATGGTAGTTTGCTTAGAGCTCTTACTAACAGATGTTTGAATGAATGTTCTGCAAGGCCTCTGTGTATTTTGGGTTTTATCATTTTATTAGCAAATAGCTATCACCTGGTGTATACTTGCTGTTTGGAATTTCTTATGTGGAAGCTGATGATTTTTTTCCTTGCTTTTTT
>JAAGNO010031382.1:44113-54777 GCA_033439905.1 Ceryle rudis
AAAAGAAAAAAAAAAGAAAAAAAAAAATCCTCTCAAGATTTAAATTTCTGTTTTTAAATTACAAAAAGTATTTTTATTTTTGCTCTGAGTTAAAAAGAAAAATTAAATACTCGGCAAGTTTTATGAAAATTGTAGATGAAAGTTTATTTTAAAAGAAAAATGAGAAGAAAAAGAAGGGAATGATACGTGCTTAGTACACAGTAATTGTACCACTTAATTAGGTTCTAGAAAGTCCTTACATACTATGGTTGTCAAAATGACAGAATAACCTGAATGGGATTGGCACTACCTAGATTAGGTCTTTAGCTCCAAAAAAGAAAAAAATGTTCAAACCTGACACCATGGACTGAGATTTTAGGCACATTTTCTCCATTGGCCCAGCCTTCCTTACAGGTAAGAGCAAACAGAAGACATCCCTGGGACCAAAGTCCAAGGCAGACATAATGCTAGTTTGGCCAGAAAGCTTCACAGATGCCTGACAGCTGCCTCTGTGGTGGATGGTGGCAAAGGCTTTGCCAAGTGCAAATGTGGAAGCAGCAGACCATTAGCCATCCCCGTCAACTTCATCTCCTAGTAAAGACATGTCTAGAGGGCCAGTGCGAAATGATTTTGAACTTTTTCTTCAGCTCATTTAATAAAATCCACACTCTAAAGCAGCCCAAAAGCTACTGACTTTTTCATTATCCATTAAAGTTACATTAGCTTGCTACTCCTGTGAAAATAATTCTGCTCAAGTCCCTTAGTGTTATTCTTTCCAGTTCTTTCTCAATGTATAAATTTTATAGACTTCCTAACCCCTCTGGTCTTTACAGAGGAAAACTGAATTAAGATACATTGAAGGGCCTTTGTGTTTTCACTCTGCAGCGAATAACAAACAGCAACACCAACTTCATTTTTCAGAACGGACAAAATCCAGTACTCTCACCACATCGGTTTCAAAAAACTTAATCAAACAGTGTTTTGTGCCTGCTCTCCAAACAAGAAAAATGAACAGGTAGTCCTGTATGCTTTTCCCCCACACATCTGTGAACCTCTCAGAAAAATCACAAATGGTATTCAGTGCAAAAACTTGAGGATGCACAAAAATTAGGCTACGTGCAAAAAGGTAACTTCATGAAGAGTCTCTTTGACACACTTGAGGGACATATGGGCAGTTCAACTTAGTGCTGGCAGGCAAAGATGCTCAAGAACTATCTTTTGTTGCTCCTGTGGTGGGTTCAGTGGGAGGGAATCACCCTCTTCACATACTGAATATATTGATTAGTGCAAATGGTTTCCCCAGAAGTATCTAACATCACCTTTATTAACTAACAGCTGAAAATGCCAAAGCTTAGCTCCATTCACAGATCATGAAAACACCTTAAAAGCAAACAGCTACAGCATTCACTAGATAATAATTATCTTCATTAAAATACAGACACAGGACTTCACTACGTCACTACTCTGCTGGGTGCAGAGTAATCCAGTCCACAACGAAGGCACTGGTACTTGAATCCTTCTAATGATAAAATCCTTGAATGGGAATGAAAAAGCAGGCCCTCAGATGTGATTGAGCTAACAGCTATATCAACCGTTATTAAAACAGTTCTTGTTACTTCCAGCATGATGCACGCAAGGCTTAACCTGCGTGCCCACAGTAGATCAGCAAAGAGTGCAAACTATTCCTGCAGGCTCTGGTACAGCCAAAACCACATTAAAGCAGTCTAGAATGACACCCAAGGAAGGCTTCAAGTGTCCAAGTATCTGTACTGAGATGGAAAATATTACGAAGGACCTAATGAGCTAACATATGTGGAAAGCAGCTTCCTTGAACGGTCTTTGTAAGTTTGCTTCCACAGCTTAGAGCTACAATGGAACATATGCATATGTTTTTTAAATAAAAAGATTTGTGCAGTTGTAAAGTCAAGTTTATTACTGTTTTTGCAACTAAATTGTCCTTTTTAGTCTAGGCTACATTTCTGACAGTGACTAAGAATCTAGCTGTTAGTTTACCACTTGTCTTCATCTGTTTCTTAAGTGACTCTGGCAACTGAATCAAGAAGATTTTTTTCCTCCTCAACTCCATCTGTTACCTGAATCCACGGCCATCTGTCATTTTCTGCAGCAGTCCAAGCATTCACAAGACCCTTCTTATTAAGTCGTGCATAGTATGGATACCATTTCTGGAGTCCAAAAAGAGCTCGATGAGTGGATGATGCAGTAATTTGTTGGTTTGACACAATTCCTCCTTCTATCCCCAGTGGGCCGGAGCATCCTGCAAATAGAAACAGAAAAGAAATATCTGTAATTGAAATCAACTATTCTGAGTCTCAAGTGGCTGTAAGTACAAATGCATCTAAAATGTCATGTCAAATATGTTAGAAGACGTTTAAAGCACTTGAGTAGCATCTTCTTTCCGTAGAAATGAAAAAAAAAAAAAACCCAAACCCCATTTGTATAAAACCATCCCAATTGCAAAATTAATGAAATAGATTAAGCTTTCAATTTCTTTTAGTTTGTTCTTTCTGAGGAGTTGTGAGCTTGGGTTTTATGAATGCAATGATAAAAAATTATCCTTAGATTCAAATATTGAAACAATTGTTAAAAGCAAATTTAAATTTTTGTAATTACTCAAAAGTTCCATATTGCTACTCTTGCCGCAGAGGTTAGCATTTAGCCAATATGCTGCAAGTAGTTACTGCAGTTATCTTTAGAAATATGAGACTAGACACATTACATTGTTCAGTTACATTAAAATCAGTTAATGGCCTTAAAAAATTAATCACAAGCCACAAAGGATATCTTTAACTGTAATATTCAAATGTTCATAATTTTATGTGTGGTATTCATCAATTTTTTGATCTAAAATACTTGTAGACGTAATTGGTTTTTTAAGTCAAGATATTTCCGCATACATTGTTTTCTGAAGCCACTCCATTTGGGTACGGGATCATTCAGTTATTGTGATAAAACCAAACAGAGAACATTTTGATAATTCATTATTTACAAAAGATCAGCAATCTAGCTACTACTAAGTACCCACAATTACTTTCAAGTTAATGAGATTTTTTTTTTTTTCTCAGCTCAGTTCTGATGCAGAATATAAAGAGAAGATAATTGCAGGAACTACTGTAGTAGCTGGTCTTGCTCAGTTACCCAGAAGATACTCTGTTTCATGGGTCAACTGCACTTCAGCAATTTTGAACACAACAGGACAGATGTGAGTAATATTTTAGGTGTTCTCAGAAGCCTGGCAGTGTTTAATCTCAAGCAGTAGTCAAGAATGAACTCTGAAATGGTACTGCTATGAAATCCTCGCAGTACATGACCAGAAAGTCACAACTAATTGAATTCCTTATTAATTTAAAGGTACAGAGAAGAAAAAGTGACCAGTAAAATCTATTCCTCTGCAGAAGCTGAGGCAGGGAGAAAATGCCAGAATCCCACTGGCAATACAACCCCCAGGTACTGCGTGTCACTGATAACGGAGCCAAATATAAACTAAATTGCAGTTTTAAGTTGTCTGTGGACCAAGGGCCATGGATAAACACATGCTTGAGCTCTGAAAAGATAAAACAAAAACCTGCAAATAGGTGGCGTTCTGAAAGTGTTCCTTTTTTAGGGCAAAAATTGGTTTACTTCCAGGATATTCTTAAATGGAATCCTGGCCTCATTGAAATGAATGACTGACTTGCAGTGCATGATGATTTCATAGAATCAGACAATGGGTTTGGTGGGAAGAGACCTTTAAAGGTCATGAAGAAGCTCATTTAGAATATAAAGTCCTTGTGCTACTTTTCTGTGTCACATATCACCCAACAATAAAGGCGGTGCATTCAGCACTTGACTAATAACTCTGTTCATATTGCACAAAATATAACAAAATGCATCTCTCTCCTGATGCTGTGTCAGGTGTATAGTAGTATCAGAAGAAAAATTCTTTGTCACCAGCATAGACAATACAGAAAGTATTCAAAAAACCTGATGTAGGTTGGAAAAGTGTAATTTTTCATTATGTTATCAACTGTTACTTAAAAATTGAAAGACCTATATAGATCTTTGCTCTGTTTCTGAAATATTTTCATGTAATCAGAATAAAATCCTTTGGTGCATTAACCGCCATATCTGCTTGCAAGCCAGAGGTAAACAACATTACTTTCCTAAGAAAATGGCATATTTTCAAAATTTTCTTATATTTACTTATTAATATAGCTTTGTCATTTCATAATGGAAAAGAAAGTGCACAGTGGTGTGTCTATATATATGTGTAACTCACAAACACACACGTACATAATGATTCAAGTTTACCCTGAAATTAACCACCCCTAACAGCTGCTATCTTAGTCTGGTAATTATTTAAAAACAGAAATGTGAGAAAGCAGAAGAAAGATTTCCAAAAGGACCTTAAAAAGGAGGCATGGCAGGTGTTTTAATACTGACATGGAGCATGCAGCTGTATTCTGTCCCCTTATGGTGAGTAGCACAGGCACCCTGCCAGCCCTTGCTGGCATTATTTAGTGACCTAACAGGAAAAATGTGTGCACAAGGACAGGGTCCCAGCATGTATCAGGGCCAGTTTTGAGTGGTGTCCAGAATAAGGGTATTTGGCTTTAGCAGATAATTTTCAAAAGAAGAACATGTATTCAATGCCAACACTCTTGATATCCTATAGACATCTCAGCTTTGGCAGACTTGGAAGAGTGGTGGATGTCCATTTTTTTTTTTCTTCCTTCAGCCTCTGTTTAAGCTGCAGAACTTTGTGTAACATTTTGATTTGAAGGCATCTTAGTTTTCATGTTGTAGATGCACTGAATGGCAGGCACATATTTGAAATATGTGTGAATTCCTTACAGGAGGAAGGTCAATTTTCCACTTTAACTTGAAGGTAGTTAAATTACCAAGTACTACACTTAACTCTACTTTGTCAACTATGACCATATATGGTCAGAAATGTTTACCATCCTTAGTTTTAGCAAGATTGTTCCTGAAATCCAAAGCAAATGTCTTCCTTCAGGGAAAAGGCACTTCACTGTACAAGCTTCTCATTTTAATTGCGGTTCCAGTCTTGGTTTTCATGTTTGCCAGTTTCTCAATGAGAAAAATTTACCATTCCTAAAAATTAAACTACCACATTAGAGATACTTTCTACTTTGGTGTTCAGCTCAAGCACAACAACTTGTGTAGAACATATGAGACTGGGTAAAAATTTCTAAATAATATTAGCCTTATAATATATATGCATACACCACTAAGATCTGCCTTTGGAGGACCATCTTTTTTCACTGCCCTGAAGGACATCAGGTCATTCTCATGCACTGGGAAGCTTGGATTAACCTAAAACTTAATCTTGCTTGAGACCTGCTTGCAGGTGCAAACCACAGAACGTGCAATGCAAACCTACTCTGGCCATAGTAGTATTGATAAACTGAGCAATTTCCTAGGCACAGGCTTGGCTGATGAACCTTGAGGAAGCCCACCCAAGGGTCTCTCTTCCTGAAACATAAAATAACTCCACATGTATAATAAGGGTTTTATCTTTGAGCAGTCTGTCTTTGAACTTGATCACACTGAATTTAAACTTCTGTTTCAAAGCCAAGTCAATCTGTATTTTTAAAACTTCTCAGTCCATTTTAATAATGATAGGTGTATCTCTTAAATTATGAGAACATTTTGCTTTATTTCGTATTTATTGAACAGCCAGGTCTTCAGCAGAAGATTTGCTAGGAATCTCTGAGTAAGCTCCTACTGTTAAAACTGCTCATTTACCCACCCTTTAGATTTTTAATCAGACATTATTCTAAAAGAAAACCTTTCAATTTACTTTCTTTTATCAGAAAGGAAATAGTTTTACACATTTTTGGATAGTCAAATACCACACAGCAAATGGACTTCCCTTGGCCATATGCTCATTAATTGCTTCCAAATACTCCAAAAGATTTGTGGGTCATGCTTTCTTATAAAAGCTCTAATAGGTTTAACTACTTTCTAAAATCTCAAGAAATTTACTTTGCCTGAAAACTGTCATCTGAATAACCTGCTTCTGGTTCCATCATGTTGCATCAGTAAAGGACTGGTTACAGGCTAGCTTCTTCACAAGATCTTCAACTTGAGACAGAAACAATAATTTCTTTCAAGTTAAGATATCAATTATTTCTTCCAGTGCTTAAGGGCTGTGATATGCCACTGACTACTAACAACAAAGGAAACAAGCAAATGCAGCTTTTGATTGTTTGTCTTTTAAATAAAACTGGGACACATATTTTGCAAAACAAGTACAAGCTGTATTATATTTTGTTATTATGCATCTGCTTGTATTAAATCCACAATTCATTTAACAAAAATCATGACAGCTTGGAAAGCTGAAGTCTCCAAGGGAGTAATAATATCACTGCAGTGACTACAATTCAGTCTGGTCAATGTCAGTCATTTAATAGAAAACCATTGTTATTAGTTAATGCTGACACACTGGGGTATGACAATCAGCTTGATGCAAGAAAGTAAAACAAAATAAAATAGCAATTAAAAAGCTACTTGACAGGTTCATGACACAAGGAAGAGTTTAGTGCATTAAATGGCAAACTACTAACTCAAGCAATATTGGTTTTAAACCTACAATGATAATTAGAATGCACCATATAAAACCCTATAGGCACTTCTCTTGTTCTCATCAAACACAGACCTATGCCCACAATGCCCCACTGTCCATGAAGAGGACAGAATGCAAAGGTGTACCAACAGCTACACGACTGCGAATGGATCCAGTGAAGGATGGGGAAAGTCAACAGCATAGGAAGAGTAAAGGATTTATTTGTACCTTTTCAGTTCTCTTAAGAATCCCCACCAACTCCTGTGAAGATGGCATGGTTATAAAACTGCGTTGAAGGCTTTTTTTACTATCTCAAACTTAACTAGATCTGAAATGTTGTGCACCATTTTGCACCACAAAATATTTATTCATTAGTTCAGATTTCACTTGTAGAGGCTATGGGGATCAAACAGCTCCTGAGACAAAAGTTGAGTTCTGCATTTCCACCCTTATCTCTTAACAACAACAAATCCCTCCAGATGAACAAAAATACCTGTGCAAAAGGAAACAGAAGATGACAGTTTTCTGTGTTCTACATTGATATCTCTTCAGAAGTAAATTAGAATGGGGAAATATGTCACTGATTCTCCCTCTTAACAGGGGAAAGCCAAACCATATTAAGACAAAGAATTACTACAGTAGGAGATAATAAGCAGAAAGCACTGGGTAAATACGTTATGTGGGTATATTTAATTTGGACTTCTACATAGATGTCAGTCCATAAATTAAGTAAAACCTACAAATTGTTCAAAAATTGCTTGAAAATATGAGGATTACTCCCCTGCAAAGAGAAGAAAAAGATTTCTTGTTATTGGTGATGAAACATGCCTGCTTTTGCAGCATGAATATATAGCTTTCATTTCTTCTGTTGGTTTGCCTCTAGCTAACGTCATCAAAACAAACAGATGCAAAATTGAACGCATGCAGAAAACAAATCTGCTTTAGACATCTGCAATCCCATCTTTCTCCAAGCACCTCATTTTCTGGAATGAGATCACTCTGGCTGTGCTTAGCATAGCACGGTAATTGTGCTGAACACAAACCCTGACAATAGGATTAGAGACAACCTCCGATATTGCAGTAATTAATACTTGTACATGCCTAAGATCCCCAACATGTAATCTAGGCTTCAGCATCCTATTTATTCTTGATCCTCCTGCCACCCACACTTCCTTTGCCCAGTTTGGTCTGTCAAGGATAGCCCTGTTAAATAACAGTGTTTATATGAGCTGGTCAGATGGGTATGGGCAATCATATAGCAGTCTGCCATTAAAGTGACCATCCATACGCAGCGATGTTGTTCTAGGGCTTGTTTGTTCAAAACCATGACATGATAATGCTAAAATCCTCTCTTCCCTTATAAACTCTATGCTAAGTGTTTTTGCAGAGCTTTCCTTCCTTCTAGAGGTGTCAATGGACCCTCTCATGGTTTTAGTGACACAATGGTTTCCAAATGCCAATTTCAGTATTGCACAATGGGATTACAGATCACCTCTGATACTGCAGTAATTAATGCTGGCACATGCATAAGATCCCCAACATGCAGTCTAGGTCTCCTATTTCTTCTTGTTCCCTCACAGAGATACTTCAGTTCTCAGACTACAAGCATTCTCCCATGGCCTGCAGTCCTCAGGGTTGGATTCACACTTCTCCCATAGTCATCCAGAGGGATTTTATACACTGAGCAAGTCTGCAAAAACTTTTACTTCCAGCATAGTGCAGGAGCATGTGGAGATGTTACCTCAGACACTGAGAGCAGCTCAGGTGTTTTTATATAGTGCTGTGTCTGAAATGAATGGTTGTTATTCAGGACTATTTTGCTTAGTTCTATTTCAGCAATTTGTCCTTATTGCTCTTTAATTATTACGGCTAGGACTGTAAATTCCTCAAAAAATGTATAAGGATTAATGTCTTGGGAACTGCAACATACAACACAGTTGAAGAGGAGACCTATCCAACAGGAAAAACATTAACGGAAGATAGAACTTCTGATTTAGGAAGTCCCTAAACCAAAGACTTCTGGAAGCTGGGAAAAAACCAAACATTGCTTAGGGTTCATCCCTCTCCTTACACTCATTTTCTAAGCATTCACTTCAAATCACTGTCCAAGGCAGGACTACTGAACTGCCATCAGACCAAGTGTGGTTACTCATATACTCAGAAAAGAACGGTACCTCTAAAATCTCTTATCTGCAAAGCTGTAATCAGAAAAATATTTTTTTTTCCCCACTTATTATTGTTCCATGAAGTGATTGATGCTGCTGTGTTTATGCTGAACTTCATCAAATTAATGTTACTGAGAGCATCCTTGGGCATATTCAAAATGCTTTCAATGGAACTGGCCTGGGAAGAGGACTTCCAGAATTAAGACACGCTGTTTTATGGATCCCTAACAAAGGAAATCGTGGGTTTTTCATGGGAAAAGACGTCAACTACATTGCAGCCATACCATTCCTGACAAATTTTTGCTGAATGTCTTTTCTCAAAAGCTCTAGTTGTGAACATTCAACAATGCCATTTGGTGTTTGACTGGTCTGACTTGCATCTTTCTTATTACATTTGTTTTTTCTTGTGCTGATTCAATGAATGTGGACAACTCTTCTTAAAATATCTTAGTGTATCTGTCTCTCAGTGTATTCTCTTATCTACCTGGGGATGCCAAATAATCACAATTTACACCAAGTCCATGGCGTAGAACAAAGTGTCAAGGAGCACAGCTGTCCTCACTGTATGGGTTATTGGACTAATTGGAGTCACAACCCAAAATCCAGGGGAGAGTTTAGAACCCAGCAAAATAATTGGCTGTGATACACCACATGGCCAATTTACAGTCACAGCAGAAAACTACTATCACTCCGCAGTGATTTCAGAAAGTACAAGCACCATTAATGCAAAATGCTTCCTCTGAGTTTATACCATTATTCAAGTTACATCATTCAATGACTCAGTGGTACACATTACCTTTATTTTGTTTTCAAGTGGCAACTATGAAATATTTTTTTTTATTTTAAAAAAGATTAAATTATACTGCAGTAAGGTGTTTAGTTTCTCAAACTCTTCTGCTGAGCTCTCATACAGAAATATTAATCTTTATGTGAAAAATGTTTTTTCCATTTTAAGTTGGCACTGCGAAAAACAGCATTTCTACCATGTTTGAGCAGTGACTTTAACCAGTTTTATATAAATCATAGCCATTTAAACACTACTAAAATGTATCTGAATAAAAAAGAAATTACGAAGTAACAAAAAAAATTCTTACAAGAATTAACCACATTCACATTACAGAAGTTAAATTCATAGGAGCTAAAGTTGCACTACAAAATAATTGCCGTGTGATCGTGCTTACACACTTAAGGAATGTCAGACACACAAACCATGGCCGCTAACTGCCACATAACAGTAATCAATTATTATAATATTCCTAGGTTGCAATGACATTAGAAGGTATATGATTCTAAGTTCTATTTACCAATCTCAAGATTTTTTGGTTGATATTGACTTGGGCAACTGTGGGTGGAGGAGAATTGTGCAGTTGTGGATCTATTAACTATCTCCTTCTAGCCATTGTAAATTACTGTGGCACAGAGTAAAGCTAATTAACAATTTCATCATAACTTAGCCATGTAAAACAAAATTAGGAGCACAGTTGGATTTAAAAATACTACCTTTTTATTTGTTGCTGCTGAACCCTTTGCAAGCTGTGCACTGCTTCCCTCCTCAGGTATTGATAGAAATAGTTCTTCAAAGAATAGAAGAAAACACAGCTTTCCAGCTGTGTTAGGAAGTTTATTAAGGAGTCATGTGCACTGCAGAAGTTCAGCCTAATTTCAGGATAGCTGCAGACAACTTCTTTCAGAGTTCTTTGATTTAATATTTACATTCATCTGTCTTTACTGACATGCAGTTTGGGGTGGGGGTTTTTGTTTTTTGTTTTTGTTTTGTTTTGTTTTGTTTTGTTTTTGTTTGTTTGTTTGTTTTGCTTTTTGTTTGTTTTTGTTTTGTTTTGGTTGTTGTTTGTGGGTTTTTTTTGTGGTTGGTTGTTTTTCTGTTGTTTTTTGTGTTTTGTTTTGTTTTGCGTGGTTTTGTTTGTTGGGTTTTT
>JAAGNO010031383.1:0-26089 GCA_033439905.1 Ceryle rudis
AATAAAAGCAAATGAAAATTCCTGCAAAATGACAGAAAATAATCTGATAGCCCAGGAAAAAAAAAAAAAAAAAAAAAAGAAGTATAAAGTTGCCTAGAAGTTATTATGAAAAAAAAAAAATCTTAACCATATTTGTGGATTTGCTATCTTAAGTAGTGCATCCACACATCCTCCTGCAAAGCTGCTGCTGTATTTATGAGAAAGAAACAAGTTTGCTATATGCGCTTGAGTGCATTAATAACTTGGGGACATCTGCTGAAGGAAATGTAATTTTTTTCAGAAAATTTTCTCCCTTTTCATTCAACCTTCTTTAAATTTAGATTTTGCTTTCCTTTGCTCTTTCCTACCCTTGTACTATTTCAGGTAAGTGCTGGAAAACTCAAGTAGTATTTCTGGGATCTGTTTGATATAAAGGCAATCTAAAGGGTAGTGCAAAGCCTGTCATATGAGATTATGCAGCTTTGGGATCCACAGATGGAGTTAATTTGACAACAGTAATACCATGAGTTCTGTTTGAAAGAAAAAGGCTGAACCTTTGCTGGGCATTTTTGTTTACTCCTACAGTCTCATGGAGGTAGGCACACTGTGAGATTAATGTTTTCAGGGAGACAATGGTTATTCTTTCATGGCCTACAGATAAGCAGTGTTACATAAAATAAGAAATCTAATGTGCCATGGTCTGAACTAAGCCTGGAGCAGACTACAGAATGCTCGTAGTGACTAGTCTTAGCTTCTACGATTCTCAGGTGGTTTGCTACTGAAGTGAGGGTAAACATTGTCTTCTTGTTTCAGAGTGTTAGGTTCTCTAAAATCCAGCCAAGTGATTATGAGTTCAGAGGAGATGTCATAGTACCTTCAGTCCAGAGGCCAAACATCCCTCTTAGTCAGTGTCTCCGGTATTCTCTCCTCAGGCTCACTATTCAAATTTATTAGAAACAAGGGCCAGTCTTCCTTTGAACCTGAATCATTGTTTGAAAAATGTTGAGCTTCAGATTTTCATCTTACCCTTGGGGTGACACTATTAGTAGCTCAGAATGTTGCTCTGAATGTATGTGATTTCTCAAAAAGAAATTGAATACCTATCTTTAGCCATTCTACTGTCTTCTTTTTTCTTATTAGAAAATTTGGCAGGGTAAGACTTTCACCATTGTGAAAGAGAATGAAGTTCTCTGCCGGTCTTGTTCCTGGTGGTGAAGGTTACTGAAATATCACTGCACTCTAAAGACATTTCCTTTCTTAATTATCCCCTGAGGTAAAGATTTTGCAGATTAAAAAACTAAAGTACTACCTTTCTCCTTCTCAAAAGATTTTTTTTGGCTCAGCTGTTTCTGACAAAGTTATAGACATGTAGAGTCATAAAGTTGTAAAGCTGAGAAATAGATTCTGAAATCTATTTAAGTCTTAAGTGGGTGGTTTAAACAAAATGCTGGTGAAGAGGACAATAAGAAAGGGGAAGTTTTAAAATTTTATGTTGGCCACTGTTGTCAGAAAATAGATCTCTAGATCTACAAGCAGCAAACTCTAAGTGCCCTTCACAGCAAATGGCAGTCCTCACTGTGGTAATGGTGAGATTTCCAAGATGATGTGCTTTGTCTACATGAAAGCTTGAAATTCACTGTAACACATGAAAGCTCTCCCACAACACTAATGTTTTTAAAGCACATTTATGTTCAGAAACAGTAGTAAACATAACAAAATATTCCATATTAGCTTGCAGGGAAGGAGGCAAGGGAACTACCATACTGTTTCACTAGTGAGTAAGAAACGGGAGCAATTCTAAAAAATAGAATGGGGAAAATGATCATGTATTTAGTCTGTCTGCAGCCTAGTGCAGAAATAACAGCAAGTGTGCTAGGGTCTTCCCTCAAGTGAAGAGTCATTCCTCACAGGGGAGGGCTAGCAAGGAGCTCTCTGAGGGGCTTCTTGGAGCCAGGAGAGCAGCTGGGCCATGCTGGGGCCAGCAGTCTGTGGGTGGCTGCTGAGGCCACTGAGGCAGCCCAGGCAGAGCAGCCCCTCTGGCAGCAGATCTGAGCGAGGTGGAACCACCACAATGGGCACTCACCAAGACACCCCTGTCATGAAAGCAGCTCCTCGGCAGCACTGAGCCAACAAGCAGTGAGTGGCGTCACCCGGAGGTCACCCGTGGCATGGATCGGGCACACGGGGCACGGCAGCTTGCATGCGAGGGCGCCCACTCACCGGGGCACCAGGTCCAGTGTGGTGAGTCCACACCGGGGAGGGGAAATTGTGATAATAAGGGTCAGCAAAGAGCTCTTTTTTTCTCTTTATGGCGTTTTTGGAAGCTGGGAGAGCAGCTTCTTGTGTCGGGGGCTGACAGCTGAGATGTTCTCAGGGGTCAGTACTGGGTCCAGTCACATTCAACATATTCATCAACGACCTAGGCGAGGGGACAGTGTACCCTCATCAAGTCTGCTGATGATACAAAACTGAGAGGGGTGTCTGGCACACCAGAGAGCTGTGCTGCCATCCAGCATGACCTGGACAGGCTGGAGTGTTGGGCAGAGAGGAACTTAATGAGGTTCAACATGGGCAAATGTAGGGTCCTGCACCTGGGGAGAAACAAGCCCATGTATTAATATAGGTTAGGGGTGGACCTGCTGGAAAGCAGCCCTGAGGAGAAGGATCTTGGAGTCCTGGTAGACAGTAAGTTAATCATGAGCCAACAATGTTCCCTTGTGGCCAAGAAAGCCAATGGTATCCTGGGGAGCATTAAGAAGAGTGTGGCCAGTAGGTCAAGAGTGATCATCCTCCCCCTCTGTTCTGCCCTGGTGAGGCCACATCTGGAATGCTGTGTCCAGTTCTGGGATCCCCAGTTCAAGAGAGACAGGGAACTACTGAAGAGAGTCCAGTGGAGGGCAATGAAGATGACTGGGGGACTGGAGCATCTCTCTTACGAGGAAAGGCTGAGAGAGCTGGGACTATTTAGTCTGGAGAAGACTGAGAGGAAACTGAGAGGAGACCTTTTTAATGTCTATAAATATCTGAAGGGTGGGTGCAAGGATGATGGAGACAGACTCTTTTCAGTGGTATCCAGTGACAGGACAAGGGAAAATGGGCACAAGGTGGAACACAGGAGGTTCCATCTAAGTATGAGGAAAAACTTTTTTACTGTGAGAGTGACAAAGCATTGGGACAGGCTGCCCAGGGAGGTTGTGGAGTCTCCTTCCCTGGAGATATTCAAAACCCTCCTGGATGCAATCCTGTGTAATGTGCTCTAGGCAAACCTCCTGTAGTGGTGGTGGTGGTGGGTTCAACTAGATGATTTCTAGAGATCCCTTCCAACCGCAATGATTCTGTGATCTAAACTTAAAAACTACATAAACAGGATTGTCTCTTTGCCTATTTCATTATTTCCATTCTGTGACACAAGCATATCAAATTTCCATGTCATCTTCAGTAAGAAAACCACCATCCTGAGCCATGTATCTGTATCTGCTTGCATCCCCAGTCTTCATTTAATATATGTATGGAAGATGGGAACAAATTATTTATAAAACTTTCTTTTCATATATATGTAAAAGAGCCAAAGTAAAGGAGTACAGCATATCTTCAGTTCTTAAGAAAATAAGGGAAATCAGAAACATCTCTGAAGACTAAAGTGTTTCCTAAACTATTAGAAGTATCTGTATGCGTGCATGTGTGTAGATCAGTATTTTAATAGATTTATATTATTACTTTTTTCATAAAGCATCAGAAACAGATTATTTGGAAGCAGTAGATCAAAATAAGAAAATTAATTTTCCCATATCTCTGCCTAACTCTACCAAGAGAAATAAAGACCTTAAAGGTAAGTCCTGTAAACACTAATATACTAATACTGCTTTCTTCTGTTCTACTTACAAGTACTCAAGTCAATTCTACAGAAATTTTAAAAGGAATTCACTTCTTCAGCCATTTTCAAAAAAAACCCAAAGAATTCATGGTGTTGGAAATTTTTTAATGGAAAGAGGTCTACTTTACTTTCCTGAAATTTGTGAGTAACAGGAGTAACTTGCCCTAGTTAAATAAAAATAAAAAAGGAAAAAGTTATTAAACTTTTTTCAAACCTATATTTGTTGCTTGGTCTTAAATGGCAAGCAAGTGACTTAACTAATGGCCCTGAACCATTGTTACAGTTTATAATACTATAGCCC
The DNA here is from genome assembly GCA_033439905.1 of Ceryle rudis. Taxonomy (NCBI): domain Eukaryota; kingdom Metazoa; phylum Chordata; class Aves; order Coraciiformes; family Cerylidae; genus Ceryle; species Ceryle rudis. The sequence continues at coordinate 4,155 of JAAGNO010031383.1, forward strand.
TATAGGTCACACTGGAATGCTGCCAATCATCTGTCTCTTACTTTTGCATTCATTTTTATAATAAAACTACTATATGAGAACCCACAGATACTAAAGCAATTTTAACAAATGTTCATGCTTTTAAAGTGGAAACTTGATACAGGCTGTCAAATTACATATTCCAAGAGGTTATTTTTTTTAATAAAATGTCTATCTTTATTAAAAGTGCGTTAAAAATGAATGAGGGTAAAAGATGATGTTCACTGAGCAATTAGGCTGATTCAAGTGTGCCTGACAAGGTTCCAGAAAAAAAATATCAGCAACTCAGTATGGTATTGCATACACATGTAACAGATTTAAATACACACTAAAATGCATTTAGAAAACAACTACACATACCGAAAGAAGCAGTAATAGTTCATATCAATTCATATCCCTTAACTAACACACATAAGAAATGAACAAAGCCAGGTTAGCATATGTTAAGTGAATCTGTGTCACTGTAAAATATCTTGCTATAACACGTGATCTTTTAAATGAACTTACTACATTTGTAAAGGCAATTATTCTACTGCATAATGGATCAAAGTGAACATGTAATATATAATTAGAGTAGTTGTAAATGATAATACTGTCAGTACTATGCCACTAATTATGTCCAGATAGTAATGATTATTTTACCTATTCAATGAGAGTGTTTCTAATATGCTAATAAGGTAAAATATTAGTTATGAAAATCAAGATATAAGATTATGAAGTAAAGAATTAGCCCACATTTTAATCATATTCTAGAATTGCCTTGGCTTTTAGAACATTTTATACAATAGTGCAATTGTAGATTCTCCTTCTATTGGGTTGTTAACTACATTATTGTTTTGGGATATATCAAGCAAGAGAACTAATGCATAGTAATGGCAACAGAATGATTCTGCTAAAATTCTGATATTGACTTTAAGCTTATATATAGGAACATATAAGTATCACGCAATAAATGGTTTCATATTTCTGATCACAGACACAATTGTATCATTAATAGAATATTTTAGAATTGTCTTGTCCAATCTGCATTTGAAATGCTCACTAAATATTTTGTATCTGGTTGTAAAGAAAGATAAATTTCCTATAAAGATAAAACAGAGATGAATTTTCCTCTCTGTTTTATACTGCTGTATAACATGCCTGAGATATTACACATTTGACAAATAGATATATACACTACTTAATTTTAAATACATTATTATTATTAAATGTGCTTTCTTTATAAGTGGATAGCATTCTGAAGTGAGAATATTAGGCATCTGTTTATGAAATACAGGCTTCTGATTAACTATAATGTCTGAAATTACAGACATATTAAAGTATACAACTCCATGATATACTCACATGGTTAGATATACCTACACGATTAGTTCCATTTCTCCAAATCCACAGATTTTTGCCCATTCCTTTCATAAATCAAGGGATTCCAAGAAGCATGTCTGTGGGTAGGCCTGCCTTAGTAATTCTTGGGTCAAAAATTAAATGTCATTAGGACATTGTATAAAAGTGCTAAATTTGATTTACTCTAAAAAGGTAGAACTTAATATTTATTCAAATTATTTTACAAGTAAAGAAATTTTCAGTCCTTTAAAGGCTCATGTAACACAAAATCTTGTTATGGACTTAAAAATCAAAAGGATTTCCCCAGAATTCTTGAAGGAAGTATTACCTAGGGATTTAAATTCACCTCTTTGCAGACAGTTTGTCCAAGACTTTCTGTAATATTCTTTAGAGGATTATAAAAATCAAAAACCACAGGTGCTGCTCAACTAAATGCTCATACGAAAAACTTCAGTCTGTTCTTACCATGACTCTGCTAGAATATTAATGTAACTTCAAATTTTCATTTGCATAGGCTAATCAGTGGAAGAATTACTGCAGTTTTTCTTTGCTCAACTCAGTCAAGTCTACATGATATTCAGTTTATTAAGAGGTTATCAGTAAATCTGCATCTGGTGTTTATGAAGAGTCTTCCATCCTCTCCTACTCTTCTTCCACTACTGACTTCATCTATGAATTAATATTAGCAGGCTTAAGTTGCATGGAAAGCCTTTTCAGATTCTTTGCATTTGTGTGTTTCACCTCTAGTTTTTTTGCATATAAGTAAGATAATGCACATGGCTCCAAAGTAAAACTGTTATAACTTTATCCAAGAATTTCCAAAGTTTACGACACAATAATACCATACAAGAAATTGCTGAAATCTTACTATTCTATTATCATAGCATATATTTCAATATATCACATCTAATCATTTGGTGGAGAGGATTAGTTGTTTTGAAAGCAAGGATAGTTTTTTCTTTTCTTCTATTAATTAAGAAGATGATTTTGTACAAATTTTCATTGTCACTACCAATCAATACAGTTTTGCAGATTTTTTTTTTCCTCTTCTTTCATACTTCTTATCTAATGGCCTGCTTGCTTTCACAGAAAAATTGTTAGGATGCACTGAGAGAAAGAGAGAGATATTTTTTAAAGCCAACAGTGTTATAGATCAGCATGACTGAGTGGGTTTCCTTATTGTATTCTTTGGTTCAGCATGAAACACAACACATCACTTAAATTGTATTCATTAAAGAGTCTGCACAAAAAATATTTAAGCCCTCAACAGAAGTTAAATAACCCTATGGGAGAGTGAGTATTGCTCAAAATTAGACAGTTTATCAATCTTAGCTATATGAACACCCCATAAGAGTTCAATGTGTGTAACAAACAAAATTTTATAAAGGTGTACTAAAGAGAAAAACAATTTCAATCTTACATATTTTATTTATTGGACACTGATAGCTTGTTTTGAAAAAAAAAAAAAATTAAGAGAATAAACCACATTTGTAGTTTTTCCTTCCCTGCCATACCCTCTCACTGCATTCACACATAGCATTTTTTACTTCAAGAACATATTTTTCTGCCTCCCTGTTGTCCTCTCTTTAGAATACTAGTAGATAGTTTTCATCCTTACCATTTGTAATGAATGCTGATCAACATAAACACTTTCCACACAGACACAGACACTAGTTGACAATAGTCACTAGTTGAGTCTTTTCAGCTGTGAAGTATTCCCTATCAGTAAATTACTTGTAAAGAGTTGATGGTGACCAGTTATTTTTACTTCTGCTTGTCCGTAAAGCATGGAGTTACCATAAGAATGCAGAATTTTGAAAAACCTGGGAACAAAGGTTACTGTAAACTCTCCATTACTAATAAAGTTAATACATAATTTGAATGAGTGGAAATAAAACCTGTGTACATTAATAGCAATTGAAAGTATTCTTCTTTCTCATGGTTAAAATCTTTTTTTCATTTTAATCGTCCGTTTTTCACCTGCTGAACAACATCACTCAGAAAATTGTAGCTGAATTTTTTTTATAAAGACCTTGCTGCCTAAATTTAAGTATATGCAAAGTGCTTTTCTAATAGGATTATATATGTGCTTTGTTGGTTTGGCAAGACATTTCTTCAGAGCAGAATTTTAATTCAAATTAAATAAAGTAAGGTAATTTTTGTGTCAGGATTATTCACAAAATCTGCAATATACTAGAAAGCTCTTTTGTCAAATATATCTGGTATGTCAGTATAGAATATTTTAATAAAATTTTCTTTCATAGTCCAGGGGAGAGCAGTAGAACTCAGAGGCTGAAAGAAATGGAAGAATGAATAAGATTAAGCTTTCACCTTTACTGACATACATTGCCAGAAACTTCACTGAATGTGAAACCACTAAGTGGGAAATCTGAATTCAGTAAGAACACTATAAAGAGAGGAAAAATGTCAAAAAAAATCTGGAAAAATTAAGAACTTTCCTTACTTCATTTTCAAGTTGCTAGTAGATTGGTTTAGCTATTTCCTGAGAAAAAGCAGGACTTATCAACCCAAAATTTCATGCGTTTCCAAGCATCAGTTATCCAGGACCTTGGAAATAACATGGATGATCTACTTTATATATATACAGTATTTTCAAAAGTTGTGCCTATTCCTGTTGACTTTCACTGTAAAATAGAATTAAATCCTTAACCAGGATCTGATTCACAGCATCTGGGGACCCTGCAGACTGAATCCAAGGAGCTTTTCAAAACTGAAGGTATCCATCTCTAGCTGTCCCCAATTTTTTCCTCACTAGTATTTCTCACACTAAAAAAGGGTGTAACATCTTAACATCAGACTAAGTAAAGGATGAGCATGTTTTCTAAAAATACTTACAGAAAAAAAATTATTACAGATTGATGACAGCTGGTTATAGGAACACATTTTTGTCAGAACCCATTCTAAACTGCACTTGCTGAAGTTAGCAGCATGTTTTCACAGCGTTTGCTTCTAGCAGTGATAATTCTCCGTGTTTAGAGTGAGTACCAAGGATTGGTGTGCAGACCAAGGGCACTGATGGATCTTGTGTACCATATTGGGGGGTGCAGAGAGTAAAAGGCTGCACCTGCAGGGAGGAGTGGACAGGACAGGTGATCCTAAACTGACCAGCAAGGTATTCCAGCCCATATATGTCATATCTGGTATAAAGCTGCTCTCAGCTATCATGAGGCTTCCTCTGGGCTTTGCTCAGCTTTGGTCCTCTTCCAGATTCTTACTCATTTTCTTCAATGCCTGGCATCTGAGAAGGACTCTATCCATTCTGGCTTCAATCCTGATCTGTGTGTTCCTCAATCCACTACCAGAATCCAGCTCCTGAACACAGCTCCTGTCTGCTGCTGGGCCCAGTCTGCTCCTCAGCATCAGTGGTGACTGTGACATAATTGCCATTGGGGGCGGGGGGGGCAGGGGGTGTGTGTGATGGATTCAATAATGGTTTTGTATATACTTGCATATGTTCCATTTTTATTATTTTCATTAAAGCTGTTTTAGTTTCCTTTTCTAATTGCTATGTCTCTCCCTTATTCCCTCTCTCTTACCCTTTAGGGAGGGAGAGGAGTTAACAGGGAGCATCTGTTATAGATCTAAGGGGCTGCCTAAACCGTGATAACATGTATGAATACTGCATAAGAATATAAACTGCCTGCTCTTTTTGGAGGACTAAATGTTTGCACAGGTTGGTACCTAATACCCACATATGTGATCTGATAGCATCACTGTTTAGCCCATCTGTCTATTCTAGCCCATGAGAAATCATTTACATTGCTTCCCCAGGGGAAAAAAAAATACCTTGGGTTTTCATCTCAGTGTACTTCACTGTCTTGCATGTTCACAGGAACTCTCAGCAAAAGCAACATCATTCAAGAAGTCCCATTTCTGTTTTTACTCCCAAGACCCCAACCCCCCTGCCCTTTTATGTCACCTAGGCATCTTCAACATCTGTATCATTCTTCTGACAACACTGCACTGTTCTTATCAGTTCTTAAAAAATACTTTTTGTGTCATCTACTTTCTGCCTTACTATGCTGCTTCAGTAAACATTCCCATACCAAGTCTCCTCATGGTGAGGCAGAAACAAAGGCAGTTTTGTTCTTCTTCTATTGTACGAAAGATGACAGCATCAACATTTATCTCAGGTAGTAAAAAATGGTGTTGTTTTTAAACTCTTATGTAGACATAACCTCATCTAAGACATAGTCTAGGCAATCCCTATGTCTTTTAAGCACCAAATTTGAAGCAATCTTTCTTCACGTTTCTCTTCTTTGCCTGGCACGAGGTAACAAGATGCACACTATATTTTGATCCTGTATATAGTTGTACTACCATTGATACAAATACTTCTCTTCTATAATGTGTTAGTTCTATTTATATAAAAACCTGATCCCTTATATTTTAAATTATTCAGAAGAGCAACTGTCTTTTTGATCTGTAACTGCACAGTATGATATATATGTAAGCTCTATGATTCTTACATCTTAAAGGCATGACACTGATATGTCCATTAATAACTATTTCTAATCCTGTATCATACCTTTGTTCAACTGAATTGTCACATGCATTTTGCTAAACTTCCATTACTTTTTCAATAAAACTCTTTTGGTGAAAGTTCCTACTAAAATTTGCAAACCTCTTGTTTGCCCTTTTTCTGTGAAAAGAGAATTTGATATAAATTTTTTGAAATGGAAATAATATTGAGAAGTAATTATTATTTTTATTTTCACCAGCTTTTGCTAGCAACTTTATAAGAAAAGGACTTTTTTTTTTCCTGTAAAAATTATTTTATTTTTCTTGCTTTTTGAATAAAATATATAGATCTATATATGTACACATAACTTTCCAAATCATTTTCTCTACTTGACTATTAAAAGCTGAAGGTACAATGAACTTTCTGGGAGATCATGAGTAATGTGTATGTTTCATACAAATGAAAATGACTCTCACATAACATCTCCTACTCTACTACCACTTGTCAGGCTGCACCCATAGTACTGTGTCCAGTTCTGGTCTCCACAATTCAAAAAAGATGTGGAAAGACTGGAGAGGGTGGAAAAGAGGGCCACAATGTTGAAAGGTCTGGAGAAGCTGTGCTATGAAGAAAGACTGAAGGACTGTCCTGGGTTCAGACAGGATAGGATTAATTTTCACCAGAGGTCATAAGGGGTGCCACAATCAGGATAGTCAACCAAACCAGGCAAGGTGTTATATAATACCATACTGACATCATGCCTGGTACATAAAGGCTGAGAGAGGGCTGGGTGTGGGCTGGACAACTTCCTTGTCTCAACTTGTGTTGCATTTTTGAACTTTTCTGCCTCTTCTCCTTCCCAGGTGTGGTGGGGGGAGTGGGGTGAGTAAGCAGCCATGTGGGCTTGAATCTAAAGCACAACTAGGACTTGATGTAGAAAAGATGTCTCAAGGTGACTTCATCACAGTTTTCCAGTACTTAAAGAGTGGCTACAAAGAGAAGACAAAAGGCAATAGGTACAAATTGTACCTGGAGAGGTTTCATCTCAGAATAAGGAAGAAACTTTTGCTATCAGAACTATCAATCATTGGAATAACTTCCACAGGGCTGTGGTAGACTCCCATCACTGGAGGTTTTCAAGATGCAGTTGGTAGGGTGCTAGATAATCTTATTTAGGCTCCCTTTCCCTCAGAAGGTTGTATCAGATGATCTTTTGAGATTCCTTACAACTTGGGCTGTTCTGTGATTCTATGGTTCTATAAAAATAAGGAAATTTAGGTTATAGAATCATAGAATCATCAGGGTTGGAAGGGACCTTAAAGATCATCTAGTTCCAACCCCCCTGCCATGGGCAGGGACACCACCCACTAGATCAGGTTGCTCAGAGCCCCATCCAGCTTGGCCTTAAAAACTTCCAGGGACGGGGCTTCCACCACCTCTCCGGGCAACCTGTTCCGCTGCCTCACCACCCTCATGGCGAAGAACTTCTTCCTAACATCCAATCTGAATCGACCCATCTCTAGTTTTAATCCATTCCCTCTAGTCCTACCACTACCTGACAACCTACGAAGTTCCTCCCCAGCTTTCTTGTAGGCCCCCTTAAGATACTGGAAGGCCACAAGAAAGTCTCCTCGGAGCCTTCTCTTCCCCAGACTGAACATCCCCAACTCTCTCAGTCTGTCCTCATAGGAAAGATGCTCCAGCTCTCTGATCATCCTTATGGCCTTTCTTTGGACACATTCCAGCATGTCCATACATCTCCTGTAATAGGGGCTCCAGAACTGGACGCAGTACTCCAGGTGAGGTCTCCCGAGAGTGAAGTAGAGGAGGAGAATCACCTCCCTCGACCTGCTGGTCACACTTCTCTTGATGCAGCCCAGGATATGATTGGCTTTCTGCGCTGCAAGTGCACACTGACAGCTCCTGCTGATCTTCCTGTCCACCAGTACCCTCAAGTCCTTTTTTTCAGGGCTGTTCTCAGGCAAGTCACTGCCCAGCCTATATCAGTGCTTGGGATTGCCCCAACCCAGATGGGGGATCCTGCACTTGGTCTTGTTGGACTTCATGAAGTTGGTATGGGCCCACTTCTCCAGCCTGTCAAGGTCCCTCTGGATGGCATCTCTTCCCTCCACTGTGTCAGCCATGCCACCCAGATTGGTGTTGTTGGCAAACTTGCTGAGGGTGCACTCAATGCCACTGTCTATGTCTCCGATGAAGATGTTAAACAAGACTGGTCCCAGTACTGATCCTTGAGGGACTCCTCTTGTCACTGGTCTCCACTTGGACATGGCCCCACTGACAGCCACTCTTTGGGTGCAGCCATCAAGCAAGTTCTTTATCCACTGAATTGTCCCTCCATCAGACCCATATTTCACCAGCTTGGAGACCAGGATGTCATGTGGGACAGTGTCAAAGGCTTTGTTCAATTCCAGGTAAATGACGTCAGTTGTTCTTCCCTTGTCTATCGATGTTGTGACCTTCTCATAGAAGGCCACCGGGTTTGTCAGGTATGATTTACCCTTGGTGAAGCTGTGTTGATTGTACAGATTCACCTCTTCATTATTCATCTGTCTCAGCACTACCTCCAGGAAGATCTGCTCCATGATTGTACCAGGCATAGAGGTGAGACTGACTGGGCTATAGTTCCCAGGTTCATTCTTCTTTACCTTTTTAAATAAGGGGATTATGTTTCCCCTTTTCCATTCACTGGACTGCCATGACTTTTGGAATGTAATAGAGAGCAGTTTAGCAACCTCATCCACCAGTTCGCTCAGCACCCATGGGTGTATCCCATTGGGTCCCATGGACTTGTGCACTTTTAGGTTCATCAAATGGTCACGAACCTGATCTTCACTTACAATAGGCAGTTCTTTCTTCCAACCCCTGCCATTATCTTCTGTGACTCCAGGAGTGTGGCTGGAGCCCTTGACAGTGAAGACTTAGGAAAAGAAGTCATTGAGAACCTCGGCCTTCTCCATATCACTTGTTCACCAGTTCTCCCGTTTCCTTTCTGAGGAGGCCCACACCTTCCCTACTCTTCTTACCATTAATATAACTATAGAAATTTTTGCTGTTTTCCTTGATCTCCCTGGCTAGATTTAATTCTAAATGAGCTTTAGCTTTTCTAACCAAGTCTCTTGTTGTTTGCACAGCTTCCTTTCATACCCCCATTTCAGCTGTCCTTTCTTCCACTCCTTGTAAGTTTCTTTTTGTGTGCCAGTGTGTCCAGGAGCTCCTTGTTCATCCAGGCAGGACTCCTAGCATTCTTCCCTGCCTTTCTCTTTGTCAGTATACTTTGCTCCTGGACACAGGGAAGGTGGTCCTTGAATACAGACCAGCTGTCCTGGGCCCCCCTTCCCTCTAAGGCTTTGTCCCAGGATACTTTGGCTAGCAGATCCTTGAAGCGATCAAGTCAGCTTGCCTGAAGTCCAGGGTTGTAAGCTTGGACTAAATCCTCCTGGTTGCCCTGAGGATCTTAAATTCTAGCGCATTGCGGTCACTGCAGCCAAGGTTATCCCTGAGCCTCATGCTGGTCACCAGCCCTTCCCTGTTGGTGTGAACAAGGTCCAGCATGGTACCTTTTCTTGTTGGTTCTTCTACCATTTGGAGGAGGAAGCTGTCATCTATGCATTCCAGGAACATCCTGGATTGCTGATGCCTTGCTATGTTGTCTCTCCAGCAGATGTCAGGGTGGTTGAAATCCCCCACAACGACCTGGGCCTGTGAAAGCAAAGCCACTTCTGTCTGCCTATGGAGGGCCTCATCTGCTTGGCTCTGCTGGTCAAGTGGCCTGTAGCAGACCCCTACTGTAACATTACCTTCCCCTGTCTTCCCTTTAATCTTAACCCATACACTCTCAAACAGCTGATTGTCCTTCCTCATATGGAGCTCCATCAATTCTAGCTGGTCACTGATGTAGAGGGCAACACCTCCTCCACTCCTACCCTGACTGTCCTTCCTAAAAAGCTTGTATCCATCTACCCCTACATTCCAGTCATAGGAATCATCCCACCAAGTTTCAGTAATAGCCACTATGTCATGGCTTTCTAGCAGCACAGTGGCCCTTAATTCATCCTGTTTATTGCCCAAGCTGCGTGCATTTGCGTAGAGGCACCTCAGCTGGGCCAGCCAGTTCACCCTCTTGTTCGAATGCCCCTTGATTCTCTTGGGGTGTCCTGGTACATTGTCCCTGGCTTACCTCAGGGCAACTAGTTGAGAGCCCTTACTAGGACTCCATCCCTCTTCCTCTGATGTGCTGCCCCACTGTTTGTCATAGGCAAGCATGAAATTGTTAACCCCTTCCCCCTTCAAATCTAGTTTAAAGCCCTATCAATGAGCCCTGCCAGCTCCTGCCCCAGTATCCTTTTGCCCCTCTGGGACAGCTGCATCCCATTAACTGCTTGCAGCTCTGGTGCCTCATATACCAAGCTGCAATCGTAAAATCCAAAGCCCTGTTGATGACACCAGTCCCAATGCCATTAATTGACCTGTTGTCTCTTCCTCATATTTCCTTGTCTATCACTGATGTCAGAGGGATGGGGAAGAACACAACTTGAGTTCCTGATCCCTTTACCAGTTGCCCCAAGGTCCTGAAATCTCTTTTAATTGATTGTGAGCCTCTCATTGCTACGTTATCACTTCCCACCTGAAAGACCAGAAGCTGGTAATAATCTGAAGGACTCACAAGGTTGGAAAGTTTACCTACAACATCCTTTACCCAGGCACCAGGGAGACAGCAGACCTCTCTATGAAGCAGATTTGGTCTGCATATCAGACCCTCCACCACTCTCAGCAGGGAGTCACCTACAACAATGACCCTTTGATTTTTCTTTTCAGGGTTAGTTTTGATGGCAGGTCTGAGGCGAGTGGGCCTTGGTGACACTTCTGGCCTCCAAGAGCCCTCATCCTTGCTCTCAAACAGTTCCTCCTGCAGAGCCCACTACCTGTTCTGCAAGGGCACTGTAGGCAGTGCACTTCTTAAAGGAATATACTTGTTCTATTTGTGGTTGGGCAGAGACTTGTTCCAATTGACCCTGCTTATGTGGGTTACTACAGGAAGGCTGGGGGGCTTGTTGATGAGAGTATATGGAATCCTCTGCTTCACTAAGAGTTACCTCCCATTCCCTTTTTGTATAAATCAGTTTATGGAAGTAGTCATTTTCCCTCTCACTCTCTCTAATATTTCTCAATCTACTCACCTCTTCCCTGAACTCTATCACTTCATCTTGGAGCTGTGCTACCTGGCTGAGCAGGTCATCAACCTGCTCACACCGCATGCAGCCATAGTCAGCACTGACCCCTGTTGCCAGTGAAAGGCTGTGGCATTCCTCACAATCTGTGGCTTGGATACCAGTATCCATTTGGGTGGGTGCTGAGTAGCCACCATCACTCTTTAAGTAAATTGCAGCACTGCCTGTAGCTGTAACTGCCCAACGAGCTGCAAACAGCTGCAGCACCCCCCGGGACACACACAATCACTGCTTGCTCACCCTGTGCTCTGTGGGCGTGGACTAGTCACTGCCGCTCCCCGGAGGCTTCTTATAGCCTGATAAACGGTGGGGTGTTGCTGGGTCTGCCAGCTCAGCAGCTCACCCACAATCTGCCAGCCCCCAGTACAGGCAAACTGCTTTTCCTGGCTTCTATAAATCCCCCAGAATAGGTTTTTGACAGCCCTTTTGGCTGTAGGTCCCTTCCCCAGAGCAGACTTACCTGCCCTGAAGCTGGTCTCCACAGCAAAATGGTTAGAGTAAATATTCTGAAAGAATAATTAGAAGAAGAGTTAATAAGTCAAATTCATATAATTATAAAATTCATTTAACCATAAAATTATAACAAATCCTACTTTTTATAGCTGATGAAGGAACAACATGCTTAACTGTCCATTCTTTACAAATACTCAAACATTAATATACTTACCTAAATTAAGAGGTGCTGAGATGAAGAGGGACCCTGCGGGAAACGGGCCGCAGTAACGACAATCACACCAATATGGCTACATATCATTCTCATTTATTGCTTCACAAGTATGTGCTTATATAGTCTGTCAGGCCGTCCCTGCGCACATCTAAACTGTTTTATTGGTTAACACCTACGTGCTACGTGTGCCAAGCCTTTTGCAGATTGGCTGACTATAGCTGGCTACATACCAGGTGCACACCTCCCTTGTGGTTAACCCATTCTATTCAAATTCTGTGCTTTCTCTTGCTCTATATCTCATACTATTATTTCTACTCTGCAAGCTTTAAGTCAGGGTTGTCCAATCCTTCAAGAGCCACTGCAATTCCTTGATCAACACGGAATTCCTCTACACTGAGAATAGACAACCTTCGGGAACGCATCCTATCTACCCACTTATAAGGGACTGGTTAGTAAAGAAATAGATATTATGTTTCTTACTGTAGGACATTATGTAGCTTCTTTATCATTATGCCTCAGGAAGTTACGTATCGGGGAAAAGAATAAATTGTGTTCCAAGAAAGGAGTAAGAAGGTAGTAAGATGGTCATTGGGTTAGTCACAAGGAGAAAACTAAGTCCTGTGTTACCAGACATATATGAAATGAATAGACATACATTCAATAATGTGCAAATATGAACCTAAATAAGCATGATAGATCAATCCTCAAATGTAATCAATATAGATCAATCCTCAAATGTAATCAATAGTTCAAGATCTGTTAACATTACTCATCAAAAAGTATGTTCAATAGAACACCTGTAAATAGTTCTGGTGACTCTGTAACATGTTTTCCTTTGCTATTGTTTTTTTCCAGTTTGACAGATAAATTAAATCTGTAATAACAGCAGATTTTGTGAATTGCTTTATAGCTCAGAAAACCTTAACTGCTCATCAAACCTATAGTTATTAATTCAATTTAGAAAATTGTCCTGTTCTAAAATCTCCAAAGATAAAAATCCTTGAGGCATCAAAAGACGTTTAACAAACAATATGCTGAATTTAGAAAATACTGATGTAATACCGTTTAGGAGGTTTATTTGAATATTATATTGAAATAATGTGACCTGTTTGCTAAGTCATATATGAGAAAATTAAATTATTTCTTATATGGTCTTAGTAAAATACCATATTTTTAAAAATTGGACAGAAAAGCTACTAGTTTAAAATTAACAAGTGCACAGTTATGTGTACATTGTGAAGAAAAAATGATCAGGAGTTAGAGCATTATAAGGCAAATAAACTGAAATATAGTGTCCAAGCAAATATATTAGATATTTCTGTAGATCATTCCTGAAAGAAAATGTCTTTCCAATGTCCCGTAAGACAACATATGTGATCAGGTTTTTTTTTGCAACTAAAATGACTAATGAATTCCTCTTCCTTCTTACCTGTCATTACCCCCAGCCATGCAATCCTTTGTATTACTTTAATCTTTTCTATCTCTCAGTTCACCACCATTTGTTACATCTTGTCTTTTTACCGTCCACATTCCCATAAGCTGCTTGTTTGTCCACTCCAAAACCAAAACTCTGTCCAAGCACTTTTTCTCTTTTTGTTCCTGATTGTTATAGGCTCCTCCTAGGTGAACTCTCTGATACGTTTTCCCTTCTTTCAGTTCATTAAAAAAAACACTGGCAAAGCTACTCTCTGACTTCTGTTTTGACCAGATTTGGCTTTTTCCTCATACTTTTACCAGCACTTCTGCACAAAGTATGTCATGTTCAGGCTGTTAATTTTTTTCTTTTCAGGCTTTGAGTAATTTATAGCTTTGGCCTAATTCTTCAGCATTGTCTCTTTTTACTTCTTGTATGCACTGCATGTATCCCTTTATTTTTTTGGTTCTAAGTCTTTGCTGTCTCCTTTGTTGCTAATTTTGCCTTTAGCTGATCAGCTAATATTTCATCATTTTCTTTTAAAGGTGAATTGCACTTTCAAATACAATGTACAAATGTTAAATGTTCTTTCAGAGAAATGCTGGTTGTTACTACTAATAAAATATAACAAAGGATGACCAACCTGACAGCCACCTACAATGAGGTGACTAGTAGATGAGGAGAGTGTAGTGGATGTTGTTTATCTTGACTTTAGTAAGGCTTTTGACATTGATTTCTGTAACATCCTGATGGGCAAAGTAACCACATACAATCTAGTTAAGTAGAAAGGGAGGTGAATTGAAAATAGGCTGAACTGCTGGGATCTATGATCAATGTCAAAAAGTCCGTCTGCAGTCTAATCTCTAATGGAGTACCCCAGAGGCCAAAACTGAGGCCCATAATGTTTAGAATCTTTACTAATGACCTGGATGATGGGACAGGGCACAACCTCAGAAAGAGTGCAGATGATACAAAACTAGGAAGAGTGGATGATAGACCAGATGGATGTGCTCCCACTCAGAGGGATCTTCAAAAGCTGGAGAAATGGCCAAAAAAGAACCTCATCCTGTTCAGCAAAGGGAATGTCAAGTCCTGCACCTGGGGAGGAATAATTGAAGCACAGGTAACCACTGGGGGATAACCACCTGGAAATTACCTTGTCAGAGAGGGGTCTGAGGGTGATGATAGATACCAAGCTGCCCGTGTGCCCTTGTTGCAAAGAAGGCCAACTGCTTCATTAGGCACATGTGGTGGGTTGACTGTGGCTGTCTTCCAGGTACCCACCAAGCTGATCTATCACTCTCCTTTCTCAACAGGACAGGGGGAGTAAATACAGAGGAAAATGTAAAAGCTCATGGGTCAAGATAAGGATGGAGAAATCACTCACCAATTTCTATCACAGGCAAACCAGACTTGAATTGGGGAAATTAATGTAATTTATTACCAATAAATTATAACAGAGTAGGTTAGTGAGAAGTAAAACAAAACTGCCATTCCCCCGCCCCTCCCTTCTTTCTAGTATCAACTTCACTCCTGGCTCTTTGTCCTACTCCTCCTCCACCCACCATAAGTGGTGCAGGGGGATGGGGAATTGGGGTTGTGATCAGTTCATAAAGCTTTATCTCTGCTACTCCTTCTTCCTCACAATTTTCTTCTGCTCCAGACTAGGTCCCTCCTGCAGGATACAGTCCTTAGTGAACTTCTTCAATATGCATCCTTGTTACAGCTTGCAGTTCTTCATAACTGCTCCAGAATGGGTCCTTTGGACAGGTACAGTCCTCCAGAAATTGACTGGTCCAGCATGGCTCCCCTGCAGGACAGAAGTCCTTCCAGAAAACCTTCTTCTTCATGGGGTCCTCTCCATGGTCTGCAGCTTCCTTTAGGGAATATGTATCTGCTCCAGCATGGGATTCTCCATAGGCTGCACTGTGGATATCTACTCCACATGGTCTTCCATGGGCTGCAGCGGGCAATCCGCATCACTGTAGTCTTCACCATGGGCTGCAGGGAAATTTGCTCTGGTGTTCTGTGCGCTACTGACCCCTACTTCTTCACTGTCCTTGGTGTCTTTAGGGTTGTTTCTCCCACATTCTCTCATTCCTCTTTCACAGCTGCTCCACGGCATTTTTACAGTGTCGCTACCAACATCACCAGTTAGCTCCACTTTAGTCAGCAGTGAGTCAATTTCACAGCTGTCTGAAACTGGCTGTGTCTGATATGGGGTTAGCTTCTGGTGCCTTTTCACAGAAGCCACCTCTGAAGCCCCCCTCTCCCCAAAAAACCTTGCCATGCAAACCAACTATAGCAGAACACTAACAGCAGCTCAAGGATGGTGACCCTTCCCCTCTGCTCAGCCCTGGTGAGACACATTTTGAGTCTAGTTCTGGGCTTACCAATGTGATGCTACAACCATTTCAGTTCAACTCCCCTGAGAAGTACCTGACAAAAGTCAATTATCTCAGACCCTATAAATAGTGATCCTAACTGAGACCCTTTGAGCTTTCCTGGATTGCAGTGGGCTATGACCAGTATCTCCCCTGAACTGGGACACTTCTCAGGACTGTCTGCTGGCAAAGTCAACAGAAAGCCTGGGCAAATTCTTCACGACTCAATTGTTGCCCATTGAGAAATGCTGATGCATCACAAGTATTTGCTTCAGACTTGAAAAGGGAAATTTTAACTATAGGCTAGTCACTTCTATACATCTCCCTACTTATCTGTGTTTGATTATACACATTTACCTTTATAAGTGTGAGTGTGTTGGATACAAATAGTTCTGTCTCTGTCTGTGTGCTTGTATGTTGTAGGTTTTAGCCTATATACATATTTTGATTTAGGATATCCTCTAGTAAGTTAGTGTGAGTCTTGTCATTGTCAAATCTGTAATTAAGTCACTGTTTGATTACAAATTATTTTATTGAATCAATTGTTAATCTTTAAGTTGGTTAATGATTAAGTACTGCTTAAATTCAACCTTTTGATTTATCTCATACTATTAAATAATTTTGAAATGCTGTTAAATTACAACCTTGTCAAACATACTCATCTGTAACACCAGAGAGAGTCCAGTGAAGGGCCACAAAGGTGAAGTGACTGGAGAATCACACAAGAGAAGACTGAGAGAGCTGGGACTATTATGCCTGCAAAAGAGAAGGCTCAGATGAATCTATCAATGTGTTTGAATACCTGATGGGAAAGAGTAAAAAAGGTGAAACCAGACTTTTTTCAGTGGTGTCCCATAACAGGAAAAGAGGCAATAGGCATAAGATAAAAGACAATGCCATTCTACTTAAACATAAGAAAAAAAGAAAGAAAAAAAAACCCCCATACCCATAAACAAGCAAACAACCAGAAATACTGTGGGAGTGATCAAACACCAGAGCAGATTGCTCAGAAAAGTTATGAAATCTCCATGCTTGGAGGTATTTAGTATCCAATTGGGCATAGCCCCATGCAATCTGCTCTACTTGATTTCCATAGGCACCTTTGAACCTCAACTCTTCTGTGTGGTGTGAAATTTACTCCCATATTTCTTCCCTCACCTGCTTCGTACTTTTTTTTGTTTAGTGTGCTATTCTTTCTCTCCTTAAGCTTGCTAACTGTTGAGTCTAGGGGTTATTTTGCAAGGATAATTAATAGGAAATAGATGACTAGGTAGCTGATTATGAAAGAATTACCTCATATCTTTAAAATCTAAACTCTGTGTCTTGTGATTGCTATATCAGTTAATAATAACAACAGGTTTTTTTCCTGGCAAGAGTAAGCAAGCCATAATGTTGGCTTCTGTTTCTTCTCTGGGCTTTCCTGGCAAGATTGTGGTTTCTAACATCCAAGCAATGAGGCATTAGTAAAACTGTCGGGCACTTGTTAAACTTCAGGCCTTCTGCCATTATTTGCTTATTTGCAAATCTTTGGTGGTTTTGCCAGTAAAAGCGGCTAAGTTGCTGTGGTTTTAGATGAACAGTCCTCAGGTTTGACTCTGTGATTAACTTAAACATGAAATCTTTCTGAATAACTTAAGGCTGTCCTAAGCTGCCTAGTACTATGACCTAGAGGGAAGAAAATAATGTTTTGAAATATATGACAGGCTAGATTCAATAGCAAAAACCTCCTCCACAAGAGTTAAAAACAGAGGAAAAGAATTATAGTTTTCACATAGGCTTGAAAAAAACGTTGGACTTTATGTAACTCCCTTAAAGTTCTTCTTCATTCAGTCTTGCACTGGTAAGGGCAAAACAAGAAGGTGAAAGAACAATTCTCTTCACACCCTTTAGGCCAGCTGCAATTTGCAGTTCTGAATACAGGAGAACAGCTTCTGAGACATTCACCCCAGCATACCACTGGGGTATCTAGTGACTCCATTTTTTCATGCTGTAAAATCAAGTACTGAAATTGAATGAAGTACTATATTTCAAATTTTACTTGAACCCTGCAGTAACAATAAAGTAAGGAGGAGGTGTTTACTCAGATAGTACTGTAACAAAGCAATAGATAATAAATTATATCTATAGGTAGCCAGGAAAAATATGTGCAGGTTTACTGCTCACTTCATAATATCTTAATTTCTTCTTGGCCTTGGTCCTATTTGGACTCTCTCCCTTACCAGCTCATTATAACTCTGTCAGCAATGAAACCACAGAGCCAGATTTTCTTTATAAACTAATAGTACAACTATTTCAGATTTAATGATCCATTTTTCCTGTCTTTAATATCTGATTTTTATATATCCTTTTAGAAGCATTAGACTACCCATAATAAAATAGGTGTGGTAACATTTCATGATGTCCTGTGCATCTTGCAAGTGAAGTTTTTAAACAGGTTCCTTAACATGCTTTTTGTTCTTTACTTCATAATGAGATCACAGTCATAAATATGAAGGAGTATTTAAAAGATGTAGAAAAATTTATGAGTGCATCTCAATTGTATTCTTAAGTCTCTTGAACTGGAAAACATAGCACTTATTTTTGTATATAGTAGTCTTACAGAATATGGGTAATATTTCCCCTAGTCCAAATAAAGACCAAAATAAAATGGCCATAGTTATGACTATATTACATCATCCTTCTGAATCTTTTGGTTTTCAGGTTGCATTTTTTAAATTAGTTTCTAATTTGTTTGACTGGTACCTCTTACAGAATATGCTGATGATAATCTGTTTTAATCAGATGTTTATTACATGTGACATGCTTCTGAGCTCCAGGTGGATTAGCATCATACTCATCATGCAATTTCAGTTTCATGATGTTTCAATTATAAGTGCAGTATTAATTTTACTCTCTATATTGGGAGTTTTGCTTACAGCATTCATGCAACTAATCTTCACAGGAATATATGTAGAAAATGCTATGCAGAAATCCAGCAGTGGAAACTTTTAAATAAGATTTGCTAACAACAAGCTCACATAGAAAATGAAATGTGGAATGATCAAATGTTCTGCTGGCTATTTTTAGCTTTCCTAATTAACTGGTAATATATAGACGTTTTAACATGACTTTTCATGCCAAATGAGTATTTCAAAAGAACCACCATCACACAGAGACCACTTACCAAAATGATAATAAAAAAGGTTATAATCACTTGGGTTCACATTAGCTTCTTTTCAAAAGTCTTGATGAAATCAAAACTGCATGAA
The DNA here is from genome assembly GCA_033439905.1 of Ceryle rudis. Classification (NCBI taxonomy): domain Eukaryota; kingdom Metazoa; phylum Chordata; class Aves; order Coraciiformes; family Cerylidae; genus Ceryle; species Ceryle rudis. Next base: position 22,959 of record JAAGNO010031383.1, read on the forward strand.
ATCAGAGAGAGCTATTGGCTACTGAGAACCCTTATGCTGAAGCTACTTGTATTGTTTATCCTTACACAGAGGATAAAATCCTTTTTTTACCAAAATCAGTTCAGAGTAAACCAAGGACTAACTTCTCTATCCCACAACAGATATAATATCAGTTAGAGCTGCTGAGTACTAAGGGAATAAGAAATGCTCAAACAATGTTAATTTTGTAGGGCATTGGGATTTTTCAGCTTGCCTTAGGCAGGGAAAAGCCATTCCATATGGATTTTTTAATTTTTTTTTTTATTTTTTTAAGTCTGTCTTAGAGGAGAAAAACTAGCTTATCACTATATTTATATTTACTCTCCCTAGTGCTTAGAGGAGAAAAACTAGCTTACCACTATATTTATATTTACTCTCCCTAGTGCAGAGATGACTATTTAATTTTGATAACTGTTCTAAAAATCTCTATGAGAATATTAAAAATCTTACCATGCACCTAAATCCTCCTAGCAGGAATATTAAAAAATATATATATTTCTGCATAGAATAAGGCAATATCTTTGCATATGTACTACTATTTCATTTGTTGAAGAGATAATTTAGGATATTTAAGGTAACATTTTAATAAATTTATTATTAAAATGAAACATGCAAAAATAAGCCATTGATATGGTAAGTCTCTGAAGCTAAAATAGCTTCTTATGTCACAGCAAGTGTTATTCTTGGACATAATAAATTGTCATGTTTAGAACCTGTCACTGCATGAGTTGTCAACCCATTGAACAAAAAGTAGGGACTTTCAAGAAAACGTTGAAGAGGGTGTGGCTGCTAATTTTTTCTTAGGTGTAGATGCAAGCTCTATCACCCTCATTAATGACTAGATGGTAAAACACTTCTTGATGCTGCATAGTGTCTGTGGTGTGGAATTTAATATAAAGGTATAATGACCTTGTTCAAAACCCAAGATGTTACACCTAAATGAAGGGTGTTTTATATATGTTAAGAATGTTCTGTTTTCAAACATTTTAAATACAAATTATGTTCTCTAACACTCATCATGGATTTAGGTTACACCACCTGCATTCAAATAGTGCATTATAACATTCTGCAAATGACCTGCTGGAGCTATTCAACATGAAAAAAAACCCATAAATGCAGGACAGAACCAGTAAATAAAAATAGGTAAAACTAAATTTAATTTATACCTACAAGACCAAATCCTAAGCAGACATTTTTTATGGCTTCTTTTTCAGTGTTCACATTTGTCAAGTCCTCAGCAATTGCATTGTTGAATAAAATGTATCTTTTTATGATTGTTTATGCTAAAAAAATAACAGTAAACCCCTGCACTAAAAAGGTTTCTGAGGTTGTTTCTATTTATTTTACTTTTCTTTTTTTTCTCAGTATGTACCACCTTAACATGCGCTATTACCAGTTCTTCTAGGCTCACCCGTAGAAAAAATTGTTAGAAATACCTTGACATTTATGCATTTCCTTTTGACATTATCAGGGTTAATTAAATTATAACCTCTCCGTTCGTGGGACATGTGAGAGGCACCTGGGCTCATAACAGCGGAAGCTGCACAAGGTAATGTTTACTGCTACATGAAATGCTCCAGCACCTATTATGCACCTATTATAATTTAGAAAGAGAAAGAAAACCAGCAAATATGTCTTAAATCATATCACAGTGGGCTGTGGATGAGAGGGATAAGAAATGTATCTGTAAAGCTGTCTTCAATAGCAACATAACTTCATACAGTACAGTTCAGTAGCTAGGGTCAAAGGCTAAGTTTAGCATTGCCATCCTCAAAAGAGGCATATCTCATGTGAGTAATCCCTTTATAGTGGTCAATAAGATACCACTAACTCCACTTGCAGAATGCTTTATATTTGAGAAAGAAAATGTTTCAAGTATTAAGCTTCATAATAATTAAGTCAGCACTATGGCAAGGTAGGGAAGTTAAGAACTGATTTAATCATTTAAGTAGCTGGATATTGAGGAATTATTCTTTGCTGGAACAACTACATTGCACAGTATCATATGATGTGATGACAGAAGTGATAAACAGGAATTTGCACCATAAATTACCTCTCTGAGCATTTTTTTTTCTTTAAAAAGCAAACAAACAAACAAAAGAAACCATGCGTCAGCATGTTTCTAGTGTTTTATCACAGATAAGAAATATATTGTCATTTTTATGCTCAAAAGAGATTTACAAAGGAGGGAAAATGAGGTAGTGAGAAATACTATAGAGAAGAGATGTAATACAAAACGAGGGAGGTTTTATTATTTCACAAAGAATTTGAAAGTTTGATGAAAATGATCGAGGGAAAATATGGTTGCAAAGCAGGATCATTTTTGTGAGGAAGAAGTGGCAGCTGGAAGAGGAAAGGGAAAAATAAAGTCACTTTATCACAACTCTAGCTGAGCTCTCTAAAGGGGTTGGGAAACAGTGACCATCTGCAGCTGAAGGATCAGCTGAAGGCATTCAGCCTGTGCACAGAATTTCAAAGTGTGACCGGAATGGGGCCCACATTTCTAACACAGAAAGTATTACAGTATGTCAAGAATGCCTAAAAAATTCAAGTATCTCCCACAATACCTGGACAGTTAGGAATTTAAACTCTTGTACCTCAACTCCCTCTTGTAATATAGAGTACAGTGAACTTCCTAGTCAAACATGTTATTAAATGGCCCACAAAGAAGTAAAGCTTTCTGTATTCAGGGAAATAAACAGGAGAGAACATTTCCTTAGAGGACTCCCAGGGCACAGATGATTTTCATGGCATTCTTTGTTTAATCTGCTTTATTGACAGGGTGGGGACAGGCTGCTCTAAGAGAGCTCTGTCTGTAAGGAGATGAGTGGAGAGTAATTCCACATATGAAGGGAATTGGATGTGGAGATATAATTAAGAGCTATTCATAAGCATCACAATACAATGAAAGTAAGCTAAGACATACCTGGGTAATGTTCATCTTACACATATAAATGAAAATAAAGACTGAAAATTCAAGCAAATAGCTTTTTTACTTGTTGTTTTGCCATTTTTTTCCCCCTAAAAAGGGGAAAAGGCCTTCCTTCCTTCCTTCCTTCCTTCCTTCCTTCCTTCCTTCCTTCCTTCCTTCCTTCCTTCCTTCCTTCCTTCCT
>JAAGNO010031386.1:0-14834 GCA_033439905.1 Ceryle rudis
AGCCCCTTCCGACCTGACCTGGAATGTGTCCAGGGATGGGGCATCGACCATCTCTGGGCAACCTGGGCCAGGCTCTCACCACCCTCGGTGTAAAAAAATTATTCCTTTGGATCCAGTCTGAATCTCCTTGCTTAGTTTAAAACCATCACCCCCTATCCTATTGCAACAGGCCCTGCTAAAATGTCTGTTCCTGTTTTTCTTATAGACCCCTTTAAGTACTCCAAGTCTGCAATAAGGTCTCCCTAGAGCCTTCTCCTCTCCATGCTGAGCAACCCCAACTCTCTCAGCCTGGCCTCCCAGCAGAGGGGTTCGAGCCCCCTGATCATCTTTCATGGCTTGTCCAGGTCCCTTTTGACACTAAGCAAGGCCAACTGGCTTTAAAGCCCCTGTTGAACAAAGAAAGGCTCATTAGGACAAGCTGGTACATGCAGAATGGGTGATTCTCATCCTGACAGTGTCCATCTCTGTGCTATGGCCCTGAAATCTCACTTTCCTGGTTATATTGCTCGAGATTGGTGGGCCAAGAGTTCCCAGCACACAGAACCACTGCTGGTGTTCATGGCCAAACTACCCGGTGGTTTCAAGCCAGTCTTGTTTTTATTTAAAGCTGAAGGTTTCCTGTTGCAGGGTTCTTACTGATGTACTCTGCAAGCCAGCTTCACTTGCAGAAACCTCCTACTGTCCCTTCAAGGATATGACAGAAAAAAGGCCTCTCTCATGAAAGAAGGTTTTCTACAAAGATAACCCCATCATTGTATTTCCGTTTTCCACCCCTTCCCTTCTTCACCTCATCAATTGCCCCTAAGTAATGTGCAAACCTGATCTTGGCAGGACTTCCTTCTTACAGGAGTGGATGGCTTTGATCTGATGCAGAGTATGCTTTAAAAATTATCTGGCAGAGTAACTTCTAACTGTTCTCTGTAACTCATGTTGCCTCAGTTTACAGCCTCAGGGGGGAACCACCCTTCTTGTTAGGAGCCATTCCATTGGCTTAGCTAAAATTTAAATGTATTGTTTCCTCTTTGGGTGGCCAGGTGAAGCAACCCCTGGCTCTGTGTGTAATCCTCACACATGGCACACCCTGAATCAGCAACTTGGTTCAGTCCCTGCCCCCTTCTGAGTGCAGAAGCTTAGGGTGTGTGTGAGGATGACATGAGCAATGGGATCCTGGCCAGCAACGGTCACAGAGAAAGCTCAGTTCTCAAAGGATCCTCATAAGGTAGATGAGACCAGTCTTGGTGACTCGAGTAAACTCCATGAAAACATCTGTTTCTTCAAAAAGCTGGACTTCTTTGTAATGCTCTTGCTTGTAGCATCCTGCCAAACACCTTCCCTCACGCTGAGCCAAGAGCCAGGCAGGCTGCTCCTGCCACTGCCTGATCCAGGGAGCATTTTTGTGGATGTGGAATGGAGAAAAGAATTGACCCCCTGTAATTTAGTGGTTATCAGATGCTGTGTGATGTTGCTCAATCATCTCTGAGTTCTTGCAGTTAACGCGAGGAATGGGAAAACTTCAGATGCAGTACAGTTCCTTCTTGGCTTGCTCAAACATGGTTAGCTTGAGTGGCTAAAGGAGATGCTGCTGCTCTCGGGCCTCTGCCATCCTGAATGTATTCGTAAAGGTTTTCTCTCTCTCTTCTAAACAGAGCTGTACTTTCGCTCATTTTGATTAAAAGTTGATTTCTTTTCCAGTTGCTAATTCTGGAATTAGAATTCAAACGTGCTATGAATCAGTCATTTGAAGGCACCAGTGTTTCCAAGGGGTTTAGTGTGAATTGTTCTGTTTTCAAGGGTTATTTTCTTACTTGTCTGGTCTTGCCAAAAACATCTTACTTTTCTTTGTCTTCCTTTGATGCTTAGGTGGAGAAAAACACAGGAGACGTGCAAGAATCACAAGCGTAAACTATCTTTATTTAGAAATCCCGACGTGCTTGTGTGCGTTATAGCTAAGAAGTCATCCTCACGGAGCCAATCCCTTAGGGAGCAGGGCAGAGGTGGGAATGCAAAGCTCAGCCTGTTCTTGTGGGAAATGTTTCCCGAGTGCAGGCGATGCCGCACGCAGAGCAGTTGTGCTGCGCCCGTATACGCCTGGGGCGTGTTGCAGCAGTGTGCGGGTGCCGTACAGATTGGATACGGGCAGGTGCTGGTCTAGGAGAGAATAGAAGTCATGAAGCCAAACCCTTTATGATTTTGTGACCCCACACTGTGTGTTGCTGAGCTCTGAAGGGCAAGAATTCTCGCAGCAAAATGGTGTGCAGTGCTTGTCTGGATTCCTGCTTCTGCTGTGATCACTTCCCCAGTGTTCCCAAAAGGCCAGGTTACAGGAGATTATGTAGGAAAGCAGGCTGTGAAAGTGGGCAAAAGCAGCAGCAGACATGAGGGAAAAACCTCTTCAGGCTTATGCTTTGCACTCCAGGGCACAATGACCTTAGAGAAATATTGTGGGAATATAGAAATCTTTCCTAACTTGCCAGAGGCTGCACAGCAGGACAAGGAAATGTACATCTGCCCTTGGTGACAGCGGCGAGAGGAAATGTTTGGAGGAGGTAGTGATCTGGCCTTGTGTAGAATAAAGCCCTTGAGCACATGTTTTCACTCTTCTTGCAGGTGATTGCCCTCGTGATGGATTCCTTCACAGATATCGATATCTTCGGTGACCTTCAGGATGCCTACAGCAACCGCAAAGTCCCTGTCTATATCCTTCTTGACCAGGACTTTCTACCCCATTTCTTGGACATGTGTAAGAACTTGGGAGTTTGTCCTGAGCAGGAAAGTGTAAGTACTAAACTTGGGTGTGGTTTGGTTTTTGTGGTGCAGCTTATGGTTAAGGGTATCAAAGATTCCCTTCTATAAAACATCAGACTCCACTGAAAGACTGAAGTACCCCATCTGGTAACTGGTATGAAAGGGGATTTCTGAAGATCAAGGCTCAGTATCGCATGGTTTCAGTACAGCCTGTAGTCCAACACTGCTCACAAACACAGCAAAAACCCTGCAGAAAAGGCACATCTACTACCTGTACGTAGGAGCTACAGCCTTGCTATGCAACAACCCTGTGTGCTGGGTGGAGTGCACACTGGGATCCCTGTCCTGAGGAAGCAGCAATTTCTAAGTGTTTAGCAACATTTAAGTAGCTTTATTCTTTGGCTGAAGGAACTGCTTGCTAAGGGAAACAAGCCCGGGAAGCTGGTATAGCTCTGGTAACATCTCATTTCTTTCCTAATGCATAATTGCTTTCTTTTAAAAGGGTTTGGATGATATGACCCAGGTGATTTGCTTAATTCTTCTGGATAGAAGCCGATGTGACTGTGTTGGGGCTTGGCTTGGACAGGCTTACGCTCATCCCAGTGAGAGTTTTTGGACAGGGAGCCACTCTGAGCTTTGTGGGCAGTAATTAATTAGAACTGGCCATTCTCTGCACAGACTCTCCTCATCTAACCGAAATTTAGGGCTGTGTGACTAGTCAACATGATGTGCAGACAATGTGAGGAAATTTGTTTCATTCTATCTTCCGTAGTGCATGTGGCTGCTTCTAGGTAGCTAGCACTTTTTTAATTGCTAATTAAAAAAACTTCTTGGTTGTTAACTTAAACCTGATGTTACTTTTTCTTTTCTGAAACAGCTGATGAGAGTTCGAACTCTGACAGGGAACACGTACTACATGAGGTCAGGTGCCAAAATTGTTGGGAAAGTCCATGAGAAGTTCATGTTAATCGATGGCATCAGAGTGACAACAGGCTCCTACAGGCAAGTACCGGGGTCTGATGGTGCCTGCTGAAGCTACGGAAAAGGGGGAGTTCCTGCAAGAAGGATGTGTTGGCTTTGCTGTTTGCCTGGTATTAACGAATGCCAGTAGCAAATGGACTAGCTGGGTCTCAGCGGGACTAATGCAAAACTGAAAACAGCTTTGGAAAACTGGTTTGCACACCTTGCTAGCAAAGCACTTCCATGGCTAAAGAGAGCTCTTCCTGAAGAAGAGAGTGTGAATAGTCTATTGACTTTATACCTTCCTTGTGCACAGCGCTTCTCAGCTAAGTCTTGCTCTTTGTAACTGTAGGTGTTGAAATGCACTGGAGAGTCACAGTTAATCTTGTCTTTTTTCAACAGTTTCACGTGGTCTGATGGGAAGCTGAACAGCAGCAACCTGCTGCTATTGTCAGGTCAAGTGGTTGAACACTTTGACCTCCAGTTCAGGATTCTTTATGCCCAGTCAATGCCCATCAGCCCTAGGTGGCCATCCAGCTGCAGAAGCAGTGGGATGTTTGATCACCTGGCGGGCAGAATAGAGTCCCCTAAAGAATATACTGTGGAAGGCAACCTGAGAGCAGAATTTGCCAGACTGTCTAGTACTCCAAAGAAGCTGTTGAAAGAACTAGATAAGGCTGAAGATACTCCTGGAGGCAAACCTTGTAACCTGGGGCATTCTTGCCTCTGTGAAGAGGAGTCGTTCAGCAATCGAGAGGCCAGAGTGGAACAGAAAAATGCATCGACTCAAACTGGCCCATGGGAAGGGAAGCCCGTAGTGAGCACATGTAACTCTGCCACGCAGACCACCACTGCAACGGCTGAAGCTGGCACTCAGGCTTCTGTTGCTGCTAGAATGACGGGCACTCAGACGTCGGTTTTGCTGAAGACTGCAGTGACACAGACAAGGGACACCGAGTACACAGAAACACCCCAGCTTCACAGAAAGTTGTCAAAAGAAGGATCTTCTCTGTCTGGAGAAGCTGTATCAAATTCTAGTCTGCGATCGCTGTCTTCATCATCATCCCAGTGCTCTCTCTCAAGCTCAACTTGTTCACTCTCTTCTCTCCGGTCCTTTGAATATTCCAGCAGTCAAAGGGCAGAATATTTCCAGAAACTGCACAAGGAGAGGCAATTCCACTACTCCACTATCAGGTCGAAGCTCAGCCACATGGTGGATATCCTGTCCCGTAGGAGACGTGTGCCTGAAAGCTACATGACCCAGTACACTGGCAGGTGCAATCTGAAACAGCGACGTGACATCGGCGCCAGCCTGCGCAGCCTCCGGGACGTTTCCCTCTTTTCTCTGAATAAATGATCACTGCGCTGAATGCAGAACACGCAAACTCCTGTCTCAAACTGCAGTCACTTTGGACCTGCCCATTCTTCCACTTGCAGCACTTGTATGGTTTTTTATTACACTTGTACATCACTCACCAGCACTTTTGTTTCATACTGTGCAATTTAAGAGATTAAAAAAATAGGGGTTTTTTTTATACTGTAACTACTTGCATGTTCCTCTTGCATGCATTAGTGGTGAAGGTTCTGAATGTTTAACCTGAAAAGAAAACTTATTACTGCTTTTTAGGACTGCTAATGCTCTGGCTTTAGTTTACATAAACTTGGAAATGTCCGAGTCAGATTGTTCTTGCTCAGCGTGACTTTGCAGATTTAGCTTATATCAAGGCATACTCACATTTTTTTCATTTTAATATCTTTTATTTCTACTTTACCTTTGGCGCGAGGGGAAACAGCTTCTACAAACGGACATAAAGCTAATTTTAAGACTGACTTTAGCAATATATACACTACTCTTCCAGTAAAGTTGTGAAGGGTCTGTTGGAGCAGTTGCAGGTCGATGCCTTCAACTGCATCCTTTTTGGCACTGGTTAAGCCTCGTCAAATGGACTGAGCTCTTGAGTTCAGTTATCCCCTCGTGCCTTTGTATAGATAAATACATATAAATGTGTGTATGTATACAAATCCTTAAAAGCAAATCTTTTTAACCCAAAGACTAAGTAGCAACGTAGCTACTGTGCCCATTTTAGGTGCAGCTCTGATGGAAATGTTTCTAGTGTTTGGATCTAGAAGCTTAGATCTATTGGACCTGCAAGACTGGAGTGGGAATGTTCTGAAGTAGTGCTTCTGTTCTGCTTGTGAGTGGGAGATGAGGTGACACCTGGAGTTCAGTGTCGTGCCACAGCAGACCTGTTGTATTTCTCTTTTGCAATGACTTCAAGGGACTTTTGTGCAACTTGTTAAACAGAATTAAGACTTTTAATCTTAGCACTGTAAAAGAAGCTCCCCATTGGTCTAGGAATGTCTGGACCATCTTGCTTCTGTTAAGAGACTTCTACATAGGTTCCTTCTTTGGAGTTAACTTGGAGGTGAGACAATCACTGAGGGCGTGTGACAAAGCCCCTGTTCAAAAGTGAACTGACAACTGCACTACAAAATGGTACGGGTTCTGTTTGCTAATATTACTGTACAAGTAACTGTAAGAGAGGGGGAAAAAAACCCACAAACACTTTTTTTTCCTGCTTTAAACTGTTCTAGCTGAAATGTTCTTGTTTCCTGCTGTTTATCCACTACTAAGTTGGTTTGAGGGGCTGAGGTGCCACTCTAGTTTTTTGTTGTTGTTTGTAATGTTTTCAATATTAAATGGCTCTTATGTTAAGTTCATTTGCAGAGACATCACATGAATATTTTTTAGCAGTGCTGTTGTGTCTGTGCTTGCCCAATCACTTCTTGGAGCGGGGTGTGGCTTTTCTCTGACCTGTGTATTCTTTAGACCTGAATCCTGGTACTCCAGTGACCAGCCAGACTGACTTCTGCCGCGTCAAACCAGAGTCTGGATAATGTATTTTCTTATTTAGGGGTGTATGTGTCCAGCAGATGGCACGTTTCAGCTGGTGGTTTGAGCAGTCCCATCAACAGCAACGAAGGAGGGAATGAATGAACAGAAAAATAACCAAAATTCAGCAAGGTTGCAACTTAAGCGTAGAGCAACACATTTATTTAACTTTGGCATTTCTGTCTCTGAAATCTGTATGGGGAAAGAGGCAGAGCTAGTCTGACAGCTTGGATTTCAAAGCGGCCACTCCCTAAAGCAGATGTACAAAGTGGTGCGGGTGTGTGCATGCAGGGGAAAGATTTGTCTGCATTTGTTTAGAAAGAAAAGATACTTTTTTACCTGGTCCCTGGAGCTGGAACAGGGAGAGGGAAGCAAGTTGCAGAGAGGAAGCTGAGATACACACCTTCAAAACCAGGCTGGAGTTGTGTTTTGAAGAGCTGTGTATATAAAATAGCTTTACTTGCTTTCTAACCTTATATTACCCTGTGCAGCTGTTATGGTACTGTCACAGGAAGAAGAAAGTTTACAAATAAACTCCTTTTGCCACGGGGGTTTTCACTGGCACTTTGTTTTCCTTTTGCTTGGCATTTTGGGTCTGGGTGACTAATGCAGCACTTCCCCTTCTGCTGGTGCTTTCCTGCTGCTCTAGGTAAGCCGAGCAGCCTGGAATAAAGCCGCCGGTCCGGGAGGGCCGTTTGCCCTCTCTCACCTTAGGAGCAGCCTTTTGATCAGGGGCTGGCAAGCAGGTCCAGGGCTGTACTTACTCTCTCCGCTTAATTTAGGGGTGACTGTGTTCAGATGTCTCCCTGGGCGGGGGGAAGCCGCCCGGCCCTGCCACCCGTGACTCGCCCGTGGGCGACGCTTCCCCGGCGGCTCTTTTCTCCGTTTGGGGCGGGGGGGAGCGCGGGCGGAGCGGCGGCTCCTCTGCCCTGGGACAGGCTCCGTGCGCGGCTCCGCTGCTCCCCGGGGCAACCCCGGCCGAGGACCAGGGTGGAGGCAAAGTGGAAGCAAGGGAGAGCAGGAGAGGTGTGAGGATGCTCCAGCTCCAGGAGGGATGCTCCAGCTCCCAGGGAGGAAGCTCCAGCTTGGGAGGGGTGCGATGCTCCAGCTCCCGGCGGTCCGTCTGCCATCTAGTGGCTTTTTCCAGATCTTATTTTCTCCTGGCTGCGCAGCACCCGTAGTAGTTCCTACGGCGCTGCAGATCACTTCCGAGACGGGGTAGAAGTGAAGTGGTGGCCAGGCTTTGGAGGGGTGAGAGGCACATAAGACAACAGCAGGTTGCACAGGATTAGCAGTAGGTGGGAAGAGAAATCGGACTGTTATTTGTAAAGCACTTTTCTGTATCCCCTCTGGTTCAGCTTCTCGCTGTTTCTGCCTTGAATGTGTTTCTGACCCCGTGCACACAGACAGTGAAATGCAATCTTTTGTCTCCAGTTAAAAAGATGTCAGTGATGGACTCGAGAATAAGGGGTCTGGCCTGACCCATTATCTGTGAAGTCCCGTCTCTGCGAGACAGTTGTGCTCTAGGATGCTGATCTGTAGCCACCTAGCAGGGCAAATGGTAAACAACAAAAACCTCCACCTACACGCAGAGGCAGTGGATTGTAAGTGGGCTTTAAAAGTACCTGAAAAGCTTCTCCTGGTTGTAATGCCCGACTGGGGGCTGGGACGTATCTCTGTATTTTTCTGCCTCTGGGCTTTAAGGCTATTGCCTCCTTTGAAAAAGAAGCATGAAAAGACATGAGAACTTACAAACTTGCTGCCAAGTTTCAAGGGCCTGTGGTGTGGTCGTTACCCCAAAATGCTCCAGAGACTGTGGATCAGACCTTGGAGCCACCCCGATGCTCTGCACCTCAGCACCCTGCAGATATCCTGCAAGAGACAGCCCCTGGTACCAATATTGGGGTGCTGTGAGAGATGCTGGGGTGGCAACCCCCTCTGGAGCTCAGGGCTATGGCCACCACTCTGCAAGGACCGGTGGCAGCTGCAGCAGAAGTTGAGACTTGCTAAAAGAGTGGGATAAAATGTGTTTTGCTGTGAGGGTCTCCATGGGCCGGTCTGTGCAGGCATGAGCATGGGGATGGTTCAGCTCATCTCCACCCTGGTGAGCTGCTGTTCTCTAGTGAGTGACAGGAGCCTCTGGATCGAGTTTGAAACAGCTGGAATTCCCCGAAGGGAACACGCCGTATAAATGTACAAAAATCCAATTTCCAGGCTGGCTTCGTGGTGCTGTTAAGTGGAGGGAGGCTCTGGAAGGCACAGACATCAGAATAAATGTGACCTTCTTAAAGAGGGCTGATGATGCAAAGGTCAAAAAAAGTGATTGACGAGGAGAAAAGTACATGCTAATATTTCTCCAAGAGGAAAAAGGATTACAGATAATGGGTGTAATATTCAAAAAGAGCTAGCACATATGGCGAGCGATGCCAGCATTTAAAGGCACTTAAGCCTTAAATTTCCCCTTGATAAAAGTTATGTCACTCTTACACAGTGCATCACACTGACATGTTTTATGGGCAAAGTGTTCATGCAACCCTCCCCGCAGGAGAGCAGAAATGGCAGAGTAAACGGCGGAGCAGCAGGCGGGTGGTAACCAGCTCCCTGCTCAGGGCTTGCGGCTCTCTCCAGGGGAAGCCTCCCCAGCTTCTGCAGCGATGGCCACTGTGGTAGGTTCCTCCTGAAAGGCTGTTTGTCAGAAGTCTGGGCAGAAGGACTGTGCTCTTGTCTGTTTTCCTACAATCAAGAAAAGCCTGAAGTCCCCTTCCTGCTCTGCCTCAGGCGGTTAGCAGCTGGTTTTGATCATTAGCAACAGCATCACACCCTCAGCTTGGCCGTGTCCAAGGGTGGGACCCTCGCAAATCCTGAGCTTGCCTTTTGTCCAAGCTTAAAATTGTTGTCTCAAAGCTCTGTATTGCGAAAGGAGGGATAGAGGCCACTTCAGATCCCGTGCTTTAGGCAGGAAAGGGCACGGGATGCATCAACATGAGGGAGCACCCGCCCAGCGGATCAGCTTTTGGTGCCTGAGGAGGTTGCAGCAGCAGAGACCGAGCATCGGAAACCCTCCTGATTTATTGGTCTCTAAACTGGGGGCACAAGAAAAATCAGGGTAGTAATCAAAGTGATAAACTTTATGCTTCTCTGGCACAATGAAGTAATTGTTCTGCCTCAGTATCATTTTTCTGCCATTTTTCTGCTCCTATATCACTTACCGAAAATAAAGGCTCCCTTCTTCCATTATAATGAGCTACAGTTTCAATAACTCATGTCGATTTTTACTGGGCTTTATTTTCTAATCTTCATCACAAGGTTATAAAATTTGGGCCACTTTTGTAAAGTGTTACAGAAGCATCAGCAGAAGGTGGTTTGCCACAGGCGGTTTGGGGGGATTTTCCTGTTGCTGTGTTAGAACCTATTGTTATTTGCCTGAGTAGCTACTACTGGGTGAAGACTAAGCCTGAGGACAATCTGGACCTGGCTTGGGATGGAACTTGGGCTACAAAGACACCATCCAGGCTGTCGGTTTACGGACAATATTTTCTATTCCAAATTTGTGAAGAAGTTTCTGAGCAGGGTAAGCCTTGCACAGTTATTCTGGGCTAAAGAAGTGCCATATTTTTTTGTCTCCTTCTTCCAGTATTTCATACTGGTTTTGATGTACGATGCTTCCATGTGTGCTCTGTACAACCATCTTTAATTTTCCGTGTGCAAAATTCTTTCTGTTTTCAGGAAAAAGATGTGGAATTTTTTCTGTCATTAATCTGGTCAGATCTTGAATTATGGTGCTGTTTCTGAAAGCTTTCTTCACATACATGAAATGATTATTTGACAGAACAGCACTCAATATTGCTGGAATAATTATTGTGCCTGTTTAATACATCAATTTAAGCTGTTATCACGGATTCTTTGAAACGCTGGATAATTACATAAATAATTATGAAACGTTCTATCAATGCATCTTAGCACAGAGTTTTGCTGGCTGTGAGCTCCTGCCGTGGTCGGCTCCTCCGCATCCTCCTCGTGCTCGGGTACCCAGCGCAGCCTCAGACCCAGGGGATCCTCTGGTTATTGCCAGGACTCCTGCTAAAATAAGTTTACTTAACCCAGAACAGTGTCTTGTACCTGGCGTGGGCCAAGGGTAGGTGCTGCTTTCTGTGATCAGGAATTTCTTGACTGACAAAGCTGCGCTTGGTCCTTCCCTCCCCTGGGCTGCATCTGCTGCCTGGCGGGTTTCAAGCATGGCCCAGGAATGCAACAGCTCTATTGATCTTTATTCTTCTGGAGGTTTATTAACATGGTATTAATTAGCACATGAGGCCGAGGGGAGGTTTGTTAGCACTTTCATCTGCCATTTCCAGACTTGTCATTGCTCTCCTCTATTTGCACTGGCACCTAGGAAATGTTGGGTTGGGTTTTGTTTGTTTGTTTGGGTTTTGTTTGTTTGTTTTGTTTTGGGTTTTTTTTGTTTTTTTTCTTCTTTAAGAAACAAAGCAGAAACGAGTATGAATATTGGTGTGAGCATCCAGCAAGCCTGAGGCGATGGGACTTCTTAATTTGGGACTGGCAGGGGAAGGAGGTGCTTGTGCCACCTCTGCCGTGTCGCCTGCCCAAGCAGAGGATGGACACGAGGGGGTCCATCAGCAGCTGGAGCTGCAGCCCAGAAAGCCTCAAGCCTGACAGAGTTTGTAAGAACTCGGCCAGTGCTTCGAATCAGGGCCTCCTTAAATACCTAGCTGGGGAGCATTTGAGTGAAGATCTAGGTTCTGACTGAAATTTTCTTTCCTTTGTTTAAACTTCTCTGCTGTGACGGGAGGTAGGAGCAGCCCCCCTCCCAGTGCTGAGATCCCAGCCAGCGCTGACCCCCTCCCCGTTTTGGGAGGGAGCATCTGGTGCTGTCGGCTGAGCAGTCCATCACGGCTCGGCACGGCTGTCACCGGGAGACACGGTGGAACGAAAACAAAAGACGTGACAAATTTATCCTTTTCTCTTTTATAATTAACCAAAATATCTCGTTGTGTAGCAAAGCATGGCTCCTAATTAACAGACAGGCGAGAGGCTATTTTTAAAATCCAGACCCCCAGTAATTATATTTGCAGCAGAGAATGATATTTCAGTCAAATGCGACAGACAGTGAGCCCAGCTCCCATGTGAGGCAATTAATATTTCACACCTGCCAAGCAAATCAGCAGCGGGGAGAGGAGGGGATGGCATCGGGAAGGGGACACTGCGCTGGGGGGGCCACCGCTTGCCACAGAGGAGACCAAAAATCCTTCACTTGGCTGTATAATGACCAGTGAAGTAGCACTTGCTGCAGTTGAGCCTGACAAAAAGGGACATCAGCAAAATAGATCTTGTCAGGGAGAGGCTCTGTGGGAAGGTTGTGTCCTGTCCCAGCTCGGAGGCAAGGGAAAGGGGAGGGAAATAATCAGGAATGCTGACAATAGCTTGGTCTGTTTGGGGAAATCAGGACAGTCAGCCCTGCACCTTCCATCGTGAAGTTATTTTTCTTTTACTGGTCCCAGCAAGGCACTGGGCAGCTGGAGGAAGCTGCTGCCTGGTATTTAGCACCTCTGGGCTCTGCCTGTCACCCCCTGTGCTCATAATGGATGGAACCACACCTCTCCTGTGAGTTGTACATATTAGTGTGTTCATTTTCCCTGTTATGGAGACAAAAGCAAGTATTTTCCTTCCCACTGTTTTAGCTGTTCAGGATTAATCTGCCCATTAATGGATAATCTGTCAGCGTTTAGATGCATTGAAGCTGGGAGGAGATTTACAAGCTTGTGATACCATCTGCCTTATTAGAATGGCTTGAAAACCTGACATTCAATTTGTTCTGCAGGATTTGAGGACAGATTATTCTCTAGATTCCAAAATAATTAAGAAAACCAAAAACCAGAGAGAATGCTGACAAGAAGAAGGGGCAGAGGGAGGAAGGCAGCTCTCAACCTGTCCTCTGGGTAGGAAGGACTGACAAACCTCAGGAAAGCAGCCCCAACTTGGGGGGTGTTGGGGGGAGTGTTCTGCTTTGCTTTGTTCCTGTGCATGGTACAAAAATGCCACCAGAAGTGTGGCTGGGAGACCACCGAGCCAGCAAGTGTGAGTCTGGAGAGCAGCAGAGCCACGATTCATCTCTGGTAGTGATGATAAAGCTTTTGTGTTTACCAAAGAAGCTGGTAGTGGGGAGGTGCTTGAGTGGTCTGTAGCTTGCTCTGAAACACAAAGAGACCTGCTGGAGAAGGTGCCCTGAACTCTGCAGCTCTGAAAGTTTCCCTTCTGAATGATGGAGGAATCTCGCTCAGACGAGGGACTCTATTGACCTCCCGCCACCATCCTAATGAGAAAAGATGATGGTAAAACTCCAGGGGGAAAAGAAAGCAAACAAATCTTCTTTCTTCCATAAAAACAAACCAACAAACCCGTAACAATTAATCTGAAACCATCTAGGAGAGGTCCCAGGAGAGGGCTTGCGTTTCCAAAGCGCTCTCTGAAGCACTTCTTATAAGTAATGGAGCCTCAGCCTCCGCGTATCGATCGTGTGCCCCGTGTCACTGGAGCGCTTTAGCTAAATGATGCGGCGTCACTTCTCATCACCGCTGCTCGCCCTAAGATTACAAATGCTGCTGAGAGGGGCTTGTGTCCCGAAGGGTCAGAGGAAAAGTTCTCGGAGGTTGGAAAAAACAATCGACTTGTAATATTCCTCTTCTCAAGCTCACAGTGCAAATTCCCAAGGTCCTCCGACTGGCCCAGCCAAAGTCATGTTGAGCTGCACTCAGAACTGTGCCCGGTACCGCCTTCCGTGTGGGATATCACCTGAAAACACAATTCCTGTCACAGCAGAGGCTGTGCGCTGCTGGCCTTCTCGTGGTGATGCTGTTTGCTCCTGAGCATCCACATTCCTCTGTGTTCTGTCCTGCTCCCCTCAACCCCCCCCGTGGCATCGCCGCCAGCTCCGCTCTGCAGCATCCCCCAGGGTCTCCCCTTGTTCCCCACCTCACAGATCCCCAGGTTCTGTCTGTATAAAATTGAGGTGCAATTTGTTCCTCATAACTGCTTGAGATCCTTGCAGAAAAGGTTTTCTAACAGCACAAAACCAGAAACATTCCCATAGTGGAGACTTCTGCTCTTCACAAAACAGCTGACGAAGGCTGTTCTGCATCGTGTCAGGACCTTCAGCAGCCGTAATTCCAGCATGGTACCTCAGGGGGAAAACGTATTTGATGGAGCTGAGAAGAAAAATACCTGAAAGAAAAATGTAATTGGAGAAAGCACGGTGTTTATTAACAGCGGGCAAAGGGGAGTGGTGGGAGCACAGCCGTGCCTCAGGCTGCTGCCTGGGGATGCTGGTGCTGGGAGGCAGGGAGCCTGTGCCCAGGCTCACAGCGAGCATGTGGACCTGCTGTAACACTGGCCATATGTGGAAACGGAGAGAGCGACACGGGTGGGTAGATGCCTGGGGTCCATGGAGGGACTGGGAATAACAAGCCTTTTTTCTCATCAGCTCTGGATTCCTTCACAGAATCACAGAGCGTTAGAGATTAAAGGGACCTTGAAAGATCATCGAGTCCAACCCCTCTGCCAGAGCAGGATCATCTAGATCAGGTCACCCAGGAACACGTCCTTCGGTGTGAAATTCTTTGTATTTCCACACCAGGAATGGGAGGATTTAACCACAGCCCTGTGGCTGGTCCAGCTACATCCCTCGGAGGGGACCAGCAGCCCTGGGACCATCCCTGCTGTGTCTGGGCACGTGTGTGACCCCTCTGTGGCTGAGGATCTGCCATCCTGAGCATGGAGACGACAAAGGGGCTGTGCCTGGCAAGCTCTGCTCAGGCCTGGAATCCTTACTGCAGCTCAGGGAAAAGCCACAGCCATTAACTCTGTCACTGTGGGAAGTTTATTCATCTTGGTCATTTCTAAGGCATCTTTTATTATCTCATTAGTAGATTTTTTTTTTTTCTACCCCCCCCCCCCCCTCAAAACCCCCCTATCATTTAATCATGTTTGTCAATGTAACACCACATTTCATGAATTTCTTATTTATCTTTTTTCTTTATGTAAATGAAAACATTTACTCTTAACATGTTCTGCGTAAAATTTTAATTTTAAACTTTTATTGTGTTCATACTCCATCTGTTTTTCAGCTGAAAGAGAAATCAAACATCATGCTTTGCTCTTTGTTCCTCCTTTTGGGCTTAATTATGGTACTAGGTCATTTATCAGGTAGGTAGATAGGTCA
>JAAGNO010031387.1:8310-27989 GCA_033439905.1 Ceryle rudis
TTACTCTTGCCTTTTTCCAGACCCAACAGTAATAACAAAGATGCCTGGCCATCATTACAGAGTTCAAGTAAATCAGCCAACGGTTTAACAATGGAACACAGGAAAACGCCTCCTATATTAGAAAATGGCACAGACCCAGAACACATGACTCCAGATGGTGCAGACTCAGATTTCGGGTAATTGTGCTGCCTTTTATACTTCAGATAGCTTGCTTTCTCTCTCACTGATTAGTGTGGAGGGAATGATTCTCCAGTCTCTCTCTCTCTCTCTAGTTGGAGAGATGGATTCAAATCCTGATCAGGTCACAAAAAGCTGGGCTTAGCCTAACCCATGTCAAAAAGACTGATCGGCAGATTGTGCAGGAGACACTTAACATGAAGTTAATAAGCGATGGTACACTTCCATGTAAGGTTTGAGGGGAGCTGAATAACCGAAGGATCAACAAAGCTTAGCCCATCACTTCTGTACAGAAGCTTCCACAAAAGTAACACACTAGTTGCTATACCTCAGGAAGCTTGTCTCTTGGAAAAGTTTCAACAGAAGGAAGCTAAATATTAGGGCTTGAATATCTGTCATCTCTTGAGTGGTGTGTTCTAGAAACACAACTGCAGAGGTAAGGGTGTCTGGATTGTCACTCAGTAACAGGGGCAGCAGGGCAGCAGATTCAACCGAGGCTGCTTTGCAGAGGAAGTAATTCATCTGTCTGCAGTAACTACTTCTTGCTAACTGATGTTTTTTCCTCTCTTGGTGCCCTTCTTGAGTAGAACTGGTGTCCTCTTCTGTCATAAGCATCACTTGCAGTTCCAGTGGTAATCTCTAGCTTCGCTCTTTTGGGTTTTATGCTAATATCTGTTGGGTTCATTCAGAGGTTGGATAGGAAAATAACAAGGCAAGCCCTAATATTTCAAGAAGTGGTTTTGTCAGTTAGTTACCTATCTCCGTTTTAAGTCAATATTGAACCAATGCATTAACATTGTGAGTGCTGTGGAAAAAAGTAGCTTCTTGTTAGGCTTTCTAGGAGTCCCACTGAGGTGTGAGCAGAGATCCTGTGATTGCATCTCAGGAACCTGCATGTCATTACTTATTTTTTCTGAGAAGAATGTACTAAATGTGCATAAAAATACTGTAGCCAGTAGTTCATTCTTGAAGGCTAGAATCCTGTCTTAAAGGCTTCTTAGGTAGGTTCAGGAGTAATAAACACTTTCATCACTTAGATTATCATTAAAAGTTCTCTTACACAGAGCTTTTTAAGCTGCAGCATTGTGACTTTCTGTCAGCAGCTTTGGGCAAATAATTTGGCTGGAATATCAGCTCTCTTGACTGTAGTGATTGTGTAATGAGGAGTCTACAGCAAACTTCTATACTGTAGGTATTCAGAAATAACCCAAGGCATTTTGTTCCAAATAGCAAAACTTTTCATGCTGTTTGAGCACTAAGTAGAACGTATTTGTAAATCTTAACTGGAGTAATGCTAGTTTGGAAGTATATTCTTCAAATTCTTCTTTTATAGGCATAAATACTTCAGCTTCAGTTATCTTTTTGAGATACTGACTCAGTGTTCTTTTTTACAAAAAAAAAAAAATGTTTTTATTGATGGATTACTCATACAGTTTCCTTAGAGAAGTAATTCTGCTGGCTTTTGATGCAAGTTATTCTGGGGTTGGGAGAACAAATATAAGGGGAAGCAATCTTAGGAATTTCTGACCTTGGTATGTGGCTCAGCAAGGGGTGTTTGGGGGAAAAAAAGGTGTAGCTAGAATCTGAAGTCTGCACCCAATTAAAATAACTGCTATATATATTTTTGTCTTGTGCTAACATACCATGCCTGTAATTTGGTTGTATCACATTCTGGCCTCTTAATTGGACTCAAATTCATGTTCTTAGTTCCGGTCCTTGTTTGTAGGACCAGTGTTTTGGGCCGTGCAGCTTGAATCTTATGGATAGACAAAAATGAAAGGACCTTGAAGTGTAAAGCAGAGATTTTAATCTGAAATTGAACTAACACCGTTTCATTAGTGTGGTATTTGGCATAATTAAGGCAACTAACATATACACCCATCAGAATCTTGAATCCGGAGATGTGCCATTTCAGCCAAGTCATGTTAATTCTTAGTGAATAGCTATCTGAGGTGGTTTTCTGCTGTATCTTATCTTTTATCCTCTTTGTTGGCAGTTCTTTATGCTATGTTTTTCCCCTTCTTATATCTCAAAACTCAGTTTTCTTACCTTGGAACTAGCTTCTGCTATATTAAGCTTGAAGGCTGGTGGGAAGCTTAATTTGCCACTGGCACTAAATACTTATTTTTTAATCTTTCCCCAGATTTATTCAGCATTTGACTTGTATGGGAACTGACAATTTAAGTATCTGGAAAACAAATCTGTTCCCAAGTTTCTCTGCAGAAGTAGCATAGATGGAACTGGCTACTACAGAATACTGCTGTAGTACAAGAGTCCTGGTTGTGGTTTTTTTTTGAATGACAGAGTTCACATGAACACATATAAAACTTTCCTTTTATTCCTTAACAGGGCAGTCAACAGAGTGGAGAGTGGTGGGAAGAGGTGTTACAGTATGTGACAAATGACTGTAATGCTTATGATTAAAGAGAAAAAGTCTCTAAGTGGACTTTTTTCTATTTGCTTCCTCCTAATTAATTTCACTTTGTCTTTATTTCAAGGCTTTTCTACCACTGCAAAATCAAATGTTGATTTTTTCCCATTAAGTACTTGAGTATCTTACTGTCTCTTTCCCCTCCCACTTTTGCAGCCCTATCGACAAACCTTCAGATTCCCTCAGTATAGGAAATGGTGACAGCTCCCAGCAGGTAAGACTTAAAGATAAATGCTGTGAAAGTAAGAATTGAGTTCAAGAGCTTGGTGCAACTTGTACTTGGAGAAGAAAGTGCTCTCTGAAGTGTATTGTAATTTTAAACAAAACTGAAAAATGGTGCTACTAAGTTGATTTTTTTTGTTTGACTTTTTACTGACCTATATATTAACTAACCTAATTGCAGCCAAATGTTTTGATGAAACTTTTCAGCTGTACTAGTGAAGAATATTTCATATATGAACACTTGTCCTAATTGTTTCTCTTCCTCTCTTGCCTGTAGATAACAAATAGTGACACACCTTCACCACCACCTGGTTTAACAAAACCCAATCCAGTTATACCCATCAGTTCATCTAATCACAGTGCACGGTCCCCTTTTGAAGGGGCTGTAACAGAATCACAGTCGCTCTTCTCTGACAACTTTCGGCACCCTAACCCCATCCCTAGTGGGCTTCCTCCATTCCCCAGCTCTCCACAGACTTCAAATGACTGGCCCACAGCACCAGAACCACAGAGCCTCTTCACATCAGGTATGTACATGGGGTGCATGGCTGGGTATTGCTTGCTTCTGTAACTCGTGTGTGAAACAGTGTAGAACCAAAACCTCTAGTACTGGCTCCAGACTGGTTTTTCTCCCTTCACAAATGATTACAAATTTGTCGCTTAACTACAAAGTAAGCACTGACGTAAGAGTTTCTTGTAAAAGAAACTTTTAGAGTTTCCAGCTGCATGGCTAAATTATCAGAGTGCTTATTTTAGTTTTTCTTAGCTTTGTGTCTGTCTAAATAACAGGATGTCACACGTATGCTTAATATTACAGGTTTTTATTGAGAATGGGGGGGAAAAAAATACATGATGTCAGTATATGTTGGTGTAAGGATCTGGTATAATATATAATTCTAACATCAGAAGTTGTGCAGTAGACTTCAGGAATTTCTTTAGTATCCCGCATAGTTTTTTTGATGGTGCCTAATCTTTCTTTTTCTGAAGTGAGATTATATACATTCAGAAAAAATAAAAATATGGTTAATTGCAACAACTGAAAGATACCTGTATTTTCCAAGTACTTTCCTATGAAATACCACTGCATATGAATGAAGCCTTATTTTAGGTGTATTTTTACAGTCTTGGGAATGGTTAACAGTATTGAAGGGCTCTCAAATTATAAATCTGAGGAAGTTGCTAGAAAATTAAACAGTATCGGTAATAAATAGAATGTAAATTATTCTTTAGGACACAGTTGACTAGTCTTCTTTTGATGTTTATCTGACTTATGGATGTCATAACCCTGTTTGTAAACAATATTTACTACCATGGAAACTACCTGCTGCCAAGGTACTATACACACTAATTTTGTGAGGTTTAAGTAGCAGTGAGAGACAATTTCCAGGTAGTAGAGATCCTGTTTGTTTCATTATTAATATAAAAAGTATAGTGGCTATTTAAGAATATAAACTACATTTTTTTGTAACTCTAGCCACTCTATTATCATGGATTTTAGAGTGAAAATAGAAGTGTAGATTTTTGAGAGGATACAGAGCTTAATTTTAAATGTTGAAGGCAGCTCACCAGGTTTCCTACCAGCAGAGGGAGTTAATGTTGTGAGTATTATTACCTTGTACTCATCAGCTTGCAGTGCTACAATTTTTGAGGAAAAATACTGTGAAACTAGACCCAGCATTTACTGAACCTGAATAAGAAACTTGAACAGTATAATGGTGTAGCAATTGAAAATACAGGGAAGTTCTGATAATACTTTTTTAAAAGGCTTCAAAATATTTAACAATATCTTGTAATGCAGTCCCATATTTCCTCTTGTTTTATCAAGGTATCTACTCAAGAATTTGGCTTGTTCTTCTTCATAATGTTACAGCGGGAGTTGTTTTGTTTAGTATTGCTCAGAGGTTCTCCCTCTCTGAGAGGGAACATTTCCTTCCCGCCTTTCTTGCACAGCAGAGATGAATCGCAGCATTATTACTAAAAGGAAAATACTGAATAGCAATCTTAATTAAACACTGGTCACACTTCCATGAAGTAATACAGTGTAAAGAATGTTCTAAGCAAATATTTATTGGTCTCTTCCTAGTTGGTGCTATTAATGAAAATATTTAACAAGGCTTTTATGTAGTTCAGGAACAGAGCAATTCTGCAGTAAAATACTATGTACTAGTTCTACCACTTCAACTTAAGTAGAAATCTATGACAGTTTGATCTGAAAATGGCATTCTAAGCTGGTGAAAAAGATGTCTTTGTAGAATGTGTAAGGTAGTATTATATGAAAAATAACTGGTAACATAGGTTCAGATACAATGAGACTGAATTTTTTGTATGGATAGTCAGTTACTGATTCTTGTTCTAAATCTTCTCATCTCTGACAGAAACTATACCAGTATCCTCCTCCACAGACTGGCAAGCGGCTTTTGGGTTTGGTTCCTCCAAACAGCAAGAGGACGACTTAGGGTTTGACCCCTTCGACATCACCCGCAAAGCCTTAGCAGACCTGATTGAGAAGGAACTGTCAGTCCAAGACCAACCTTCCCTCTCACCCACATCTCTTCAGAACCCTACCCCACACACTACAACTGCCAAAGGGCCAGGCTCTGGATTCCTGCATCCTGCTGCACCCACAAATGCCAACTCTCTCAGTAGCACCTTTCCAGTCATGCCACAGAGGTTCCCACAGTTTCAACAGCATCGAGCAGTTTACAACTCCTTCAGTTTTCCAGGCCAAGCAGCTCGCTATCCTTGGATGGCCTTCCCACGCAATAGCATCATGCACTTGAACCACACAGCAAATCCCACCTCAAATAGTAATTTCTTGGACTTGAATCTCGCACCACAACACAGCACAGGTCTGGGAGGGATCCCTATATCAGGTAGGTGAATTAGGGCAGCCGTGAATATGACTTAATTCATGCTTTCTGCTTCTCTGAGCCAGGACAGGACAAGGGAATAGCCAGCTACAAGTGGTAAAGTAGTATCTGTTGACTGTCATACTAAGTTTGCAAACAGAAGGAGGAATATTATTTGAAATAAGCACTTTATATATATATATATATGTTTAGCCTTGTAATATTGAGCTTTATAAGGAAGGTGGAGTATTCTGTTCCCGCTTAATATTGTGCCAAAGCAGATTGGTATTTGGTTCTTCAGTCTTTGCCAGACTGGCTTTCCTTGAGAATAGACCTTGGAAGAGCATTGCAACTTCCACGTTGACATGCAGGTGCTGACCAGAGTTCTTAAAACTGTGCAAAAAATTGTAATGATGGTAATTTGTGCCAGATGTCTTGGCTGGGTTGTTCCCTCTTGTGCATAACCAAATGGCTGCACAATAAAGCATTCAGTGCTGTTCATTTCTGTACTTCAGATGGCCTTAATATTATGCTAATCTTTCACTGAATGGATGCTTGCAATGTGTGTAAGAGGATTCATCCTGATTGTGAGGGTTGTGTTGTTGGAAGAAAATAAATGTGCAGTCAGGCCGGTTCAGGCTGTCCTGAATGGATTGATAGGCTCTTGTAACAAACGTTACCACTAAGGAGGTAATTTGTAATAATAATTGTCTTGATTAAAAATTCACTTCTGGAGTTTGAAGTTCTTCCGTGCTTCAAATTTAGCATGACCCTAACAGGTTTTCTTTTCCTAATGGGTGGGGTGGGAAGTGTATTTAGTGTATAATGAACTGCAGGTAGAAAGTCTCTGTAAGCTCTTTGTAGCCTTGAAATGGAGAAAACTGCTTCTTGAGATGTTGCCAGTGCTGTTTTCTTTTCATGGATTTTGAGAAGTACTAGCTACACAAAAAAAAGTGATTGAGAAGTAGTCATTGCTTTTGATGCTCTAGTACAAAAGCTAACTTCCCAGTACTTTGTCCTCTTTAAAGGCTTGTTGAATCAACTGTACTGATGTAGGCAGTGAGGCTGATTCATAGTATAAACACTTGGTCCAGACTACAAATGCCAGTGTTCAGAACTCTTTATACTGGCAGTGGCAAAGTTTTTAGCTGCTCACTTTCCCCTAAACTACATAGAACTTCCAGGAACAATGCAAGACATTAAGTTTTGACTTCACCACTCAGTTCTAAAAAGTACTACTTCAAGAGGCCAGTAACAAGTCTATTCAGACTAGGGAGACTAGAAAAATGGGGGGGGGGGCAGGCACACCAACACAGGGAAAAAACCCCACTACAGTTGAAAAAGATCTGTTTGTAGTACAGTTTGATTCTTTAAATTGCATTGCTTTAATTGTCTTTGGCAGTTTGAAAGCAGACCTCTCTGTGTTTGTGGAAGTCCTCACATAGAAGGACTGAAGTCCTTGTTGACCCTTCTGAAGGGTCAGTTGTGTGCTGCTGACTGATGCACAGCCTGTGCCATGTACTTCCCCCATATGTTTTAAGGCAGCAGAGTTGATATTTAAGTATATCCTTTTTTTTGTGTGCAACTGCTAGAATCAATTTTAAAATGTTTTGGGCAGATACCGCATTAAAAGCAAACTAAACATCTGTGGTAGTCTCTGTGGAAAGTTCCTTTGAGTTGGTCTTAACCTCTTCTTAGAGAAAACATTGTTAGTATCCTGGCTGACAGATAGTAGCAGTTGCTGCAGTGCAAACACTTCTCAGCTGATCAGTCTGCTTTGATATATCTTGAAAAAAGAATCATTTGCACAGAACACAGATGACTCTTTTTTTCTTTTCCTGTTGTCAAAAATCAGCTGCAGTCTCAAAGATAGTTGTGGTTTTGTTTGCTGGGTTGTGGATTTCTATTATTCATGTGGTATTGAGTGCCTAGGATTTTCTTTAGTGATCTAACTGGTTCGGAAGTACAAATAATTTGAAAGTCAGGAGATGCCCTCTTACCTCTCTTGTGTACTGACTTAATAGTTTCCAATTTATTGATTATTCTGTTTGGTTTTTTTTTCAAATACATATTTAGTGTACAGGTCTCTCAACAAATTCCTTTTGCATTCTTTTTGAAAGAGTAACTCCTGATCTTTGTTTGCTCTTTATCTATTAGTAACAGGTATATAGTTATAGAATTTTCCTGGTTTCCTCGTGTGATTTACAGATATAGCTGTCTGGTAGGGTTTGGGGAGGAAAGTGGTCAACAAATACGGAGAAATCATGTTGGTGGGGCTTTATAACAGACTCTAGCTGACTTGGTAGAAGGGCAGTATGTATCAAAATACCCGTTTAGCAGTGTGGAGAGATTAGTTGTATGCCTGAAGCTCCTTTTTTCTTAGTGCTTTTGTTAGTCTGTATTAGGGTGTATTAGAAAAATGGCATCAACTCAGCTGTATTTCAGATATAACAGCAAAAGTAATCCAGTGCAGGTGGAACTTCCTTCTGTCTTCTGGCAGAGGCTCTCAAATGCTGTTGAAGTTGCATGTTTCCTAAGGTTTTCCATCACAGTTTTTTTTTACAGTACTATGAAGTCCTAAAGCAGGTAATACTGGACTAGTCATTAAAAACAAAAACAAACCCATGCACACCAAGAAAAAAAGCAACCAGCAAAAAAAAAAAAAAACCACCAAAAATTCCATTCCTCTATTCTGTGCATTTGCCTGCTGTATTTAATCAACCCTTTTCAACTTTTCTATTTCATTGATGAGAAACCAAGCAGATCTAAAAACCTTTTATAAATTTATATGAATCTAGTATATTTTTCTAGGCTTCCTAAATCCAATTTTAGTTCATTTCACTAAGTGTATTTGTGGTTTGGAAGCTTCTATGAAGAAACTGTACTTCTTAAACTACTGCTGCCTCGAGGTAGGCATTAGTATTCGCATGAGTTTGAAATGCTTATGTGTTACATGTTAAATGTAATGTTATGAAGCTACCTTTTGTTTAGTTGAGAATGGAAGCTGTGCTGTATTCATAACCCAGCAGCTCCACGTAGGACTGTTTTTTGATGTGCACCAGATTTAAATGGAGGGATGCAGGCACTGACTGCCTTTTTAAATTCTTTTTAAACTCTCATTTAAAAATAATTTCTATGTAGAATTTGGTAGCCTCTTTCTCAGAGAAAGTATTTATTAAACTCATTCTCCAGTTTCTAGTGAAATGACATGACACATGATTGACTTCATTATTTCATTATGCATATATTTAAAATGTGTCATGTTCATAAGGTATAAATCTGTCCCCAGACCATAATTAAATGAACTTTTTGATTGATTCCTTAACTAGTTTTTTTTCTTTCTCCCACTGTATGATTTTGTAAACTGTAGTAGATGTTACATGTTCTCATTGTAAAGGACAATTCAGGCTTGTTGCTCTTCACTGGTGTGGGATGGATTAAATGACTGACCGTGTGTTCACGGATTGACTGTGTTCACAGATTTCTTATTCATGGACAGCATGGTTGTTGCTAAAAGCAATCTTACCCTAGATTGTGTGCAAGCTGTTACAAGAATATAGAACAGTAGCTATCCCTTATTCTGCAGATAATATAAAGAACAGATCTACTGACAGCAACATGGGTGGGTGTGCGCCTTTATGTTACTTTAGGATAACAGGAAACTCTTTGGTAGCTAATATGCTAATCTTTGCTACCCTACTGCCCAGTGGTGTGTTCTAAAATAATAGGTACAGTATTAGATCATAAACTAGGTCTCAGATTAACAGTGTGTTTTGAGACAGGTGCTTATAAAATGAGATGCTTGCATATTAATAATGGGAAAATAAAAAGGTATAGTTGTATTTCTTGAGTTTACTGAGTGGTTGGTAGTCATTGATTTTATTACATAGAAAAAGCATATGAACAAATTCATGCAGTTAAAAGTATGAGGAAAAAGCTGTAAATTGTTAGTCCACCTTTCCTGTCAGTTCTGTGTAAGATGAAGTACTTGCCATTTTGAAACACAAACTGTTATTTCATTTATTAATTTCATTGTTATCCTGAACATAATTTCAAATGAGAAAAAACTTAATTGTAAGAACTTACCAGTCCGGTAATAATGAGGCAGTTTTAAATTTTAACTCTTCCAATAGTAATGCTACTCAATATCGTGTGTATATTCTACCCACATGAATCATTGAAACCCCTTAAATTGGAAGAGACCCCCAAGGATCATAGAGTCCAGCTACTGACTCCACACAGGGTAGCCTTAAAATTAAACCATACATTTCAGATCATTGTCCAAATTCTTCTTGAATACAGACAGGCAATTTATATATATCATGCATATATTAGTAATCTAGGATAGAGGAAATGTCAAATGGGCACAGAGACAGAAAGCATGAAGAATTAAACCCTGATTAGGGCAGGAGAAGAAAAATAGTTGTTGTCCTTGAACATAACCACTGTAAAATCCACTAAGTTATATTATCCATGAAGCCCACTCATGTGGAGATTGCAGGAGACTTCTGTAAACTGCTCCTGAGACTTCAAAACATGGGGCTTGCATGTCTTAAGTCTCTGTAGTTGAATGTAATTGACAAATCAAAATTTTGGTCTTTCAACACATTTTTGTTTTGATCTTGTGGCATATATTTCTTGAATATGCACAGTCTAATTGATAGAACTACGTGTGTTTAAAGATGAGATTGAGACATAAATATGTAGACAGTAATGCAGACAAATAGGTAGACAGTTCTATTAAATTTGTGGGCCATCCAGCAGTATTTGTGGTAGTGGTGTTGCATTCTTTATAAAGACACTGAATAGCATGCATGTTTCTGATTTTTCTGCATTTAGGTTTTTGTGAAGTAATAGCTGGTAGCAGAGAGGGCAAAGCAATGGAGATTATTTTAAGAAGGTCCAACTTCTGACTTAAGTCATGAGCTCTTCCCTATCTGTACAACTTCTGGTGTTGCATCCTCTCCCGCTTTTTTTTTGGTCTCCATGCCCCCAGCTATTAAACTGGTCTTGAACAACAAATCCTTTCTTCCATAATGCTACCTTTCGGACAACACTTCAGTGAAACAAGGGGAGATCCCTGTATTTTGGCTATGATCATATTGTTTCAAAAACTTTTAGACCACAGAGAAGGGTCTAAAAGACCACAGAGATACCAGAACTGGCATTGATGTGTTCTGCTTTAGAAACTAAGAGTCATTGTCTGACTTGGTATTTTCTCAAAATATAACCTTATTTCCATTTAGGGCATACACTTCTCTTTTGATTGTCTCTCCTCTCTGGGTTGATTTCTCATAGTTGATTCTGTCAGACATGGTTTGTTTTGTAAAGTTGTGGAACCAAATAAATAAAATCTGCAGCATAGCAGCTGATACTTTTCTGTGGTTTCAGGGTAATAATTTGGTGGGGACTTTCAGGGGGGTGGTTCTACTGTGCCTTGACAAAAGAGGGTCTGGCCTGCATGGTGTGGCTGTTGAATTCAGCAGGTTGTAAAACTTTAAATTATGCAGTGCTGTGTACAAAATGCATTTAATCCCATACCCTAGCAACAGGCAGTGTGACTTAAACAGTGCTGCCTCGTATCCCTTTATTTGGATGCTGCGGATGAAAGAGCATTTTGCTACACTTTTCCTCCTGACTTGACAATATGTGAAAGATGCAATCCCACTTTTAAGTATTGATGGCTTTATTCTTAACAATAAGTGATACATTAGTCCATTAATTTTCTGTCCTCATACTCTAAAGAAGCCTACTTGTGTACTTGTCTTCCTTGACACATGACTTTCTGACAGCAGCTGAGCAGAAAGCATGGCAGCTGCACATTGTTTTTCTGTGCCGCTGGTTAGAGCTATGGCTGCCTATAGCTAGAGTCTTTGATTAGGTATAAATATTGAAAACAGGAAATCTACTGAATCTTGTTTGATACAAGTATTAGTCGTGGTTGCATGTGTGCTACCTCTAAGGCTTGTATCTTTACAGAATGCAGAGAAGATCCTCTTAGAAGGGGATGTGTTACCTTGATATTAAGGTCACTATTCATTTGAAAATAAAGGCCTGAATTCTGCTTTGAAATTGTAAAATGTAAAGTACTGTTCGTAAATGAATCTCAGCTGTTTCCAGTATTGTTTTTACTGACCCTTGCATAGACCCTGTGTATTCTGTTTTCCTCAGCAAAGATGGCTGTTCTTAGTGCAGCCTTTGCCACTGAGTATTTTGTTCTCATCAGTCCTTAGGCCTGCTGCATCCTCTTTCTTTCCATGGAGCTTGTCAGGCCTCCACCTTCTTAAGGAGGTGCTTTGTGTTTGAGTCTGTGTATCCCCCACCCCTGAAATTCAGTCTCCTTTTGTTTCCCATCATTACCCGTTTTTATTTTACTGCTGAGGAGGTGAAGTGTTCAGCACAATATGGAACAAATTCAATTTGAAAATAAACTTTTGGCTTGCTTATTTCTATTGCTCTGGAGGTGGTTGGTTTTTTGTTTGTTTTGGTGTTTTTTGTTGTTCTTGTGTGTGTTTGTTTGCCTTTTTTTTTTTTTAATGCACTCAGGGTGGTGCTGCTACATTTAAGGTAAACGGAAGGGAGATTTTTGGATTAATTTCCAAAAATTAAAATCAATGTCAAGATTGAAGTCACACTGTCTAAAATCTGCTGTGGATATTCCTTGTCCTACATTTGGTCTCTTGTCCCTAAACCTTCCATACGCTTTCTGTGTTTACCACTCAGGCCTGCTTGTCTTAGTGTAATCTTGTCACGATGTCCAAGAGAACTTCATCCATAGCACCTGTCCTTTAAGTCCTGCTACTTCTCCATCTGTCCCAAAATCTCATCTTGCACACCCACCCCTCCCTCCCAGCGCTTTTTCAGTGCTGATACTGAAACTGTTTTTAAAACCCTGTGGAATTTTTTCTTATGATTTTATAGGAGATACTGTTCCAAATAAAGCTTAATATATGAATATTTTTGCCCTCATCTCTGGAAGCTTGGTTTTAAGCTCTTACGAATTTCTGAAAATCTTTGATTGTAAAATTATTAGGGATGGCAGTGAAAAACGGGCATCCTACTTTTTCCAGTAGTAAGGTGCCTATTTTTAAATGTGTAATATTTCAGAAGAAGAAAATGTGAGCAAAAAAACCCCAATCCTCTAACTTCTCTTGGCTGAATACATCAGAGGATTGACAAATCACATTAACACTGCTGGACTTGAAATAAATGTAGTGTTGGCTGAGATAGATGGTCTGAGTGGCTGACCCAGTTTGCATTCTGGAATGTCATTCGTGACAGCTTTTTGGGTAACCCTTCCCCAGAAACAGAGGGAAACAAGCACATGGGAGGTATTTCACATCAAATTTCCTGATGGCTGGTATCTATAGTACAGTCACCAAATGAGCTTCAGTTGCATTAAAATGTTGGGTCTTTGCCTGTGTTTTAGGGATGGAAGACTGCATTTATTGCTTATAGAACACGAACTTTTCCCTTCCTTGTTAGGGCTGGTTCACCAAAAGTTAGAAAAGCTGTTTCCTTTCACAGGTAACCCACAGGATCTCAGGATGGCTCTGCAGTAGTGTAAGAGACAGCTTCGCTGGCTGGTGTAGCATGTGTCTTCTCGCTCCTCTAGCAGGCAGATGCTTAGCCTCAGGGTGCTGTGTTCTCTTGGATGCTTTTCTAAAATACAAACTGACACTTCAAAATACACAGTAAACCACTAGCACAAGGTAGAAGGTGTAATTGTCGAAGGGATGTTAAAGACTTGGCATTTTACCTTTAAAGACTGGAAATTTGTACACCTGGCAGTGCCACCTGTTAGTAGCAGTGTCTAACCAAGAAGCTGTGCCTTGGCCACGGACTCGGAACTTTGGCTTCAAGTCCATCACGCAAAATATCAATTATGTCTGATAGCATTTTTTAGCAGATTTAGCAAATTTTAACAAAAAACATAGTTCATAGGCTTTCTGTGTTAAACACATTTTGAAATGCACCAACTTGAACCATTGAGAAAGGGCAAATATAATCAATCTTTCTTAAAATTTTACTGGGAGAGGAGCTTAAATAAAATATCATGAAGTGATAGCACTGACTGAAAGAGCAGCTTTACAAAAAATGTTTCTCCTCCCAGCAATACCAAATCACATTTGAGGAGGGGAAGGAAAAAAAACCACAGACTGACCTTTCCCATCCTTTCCCATCTCTTGGTCCCTTCTATATTGCAGCTTGATTTGAACTTCAGCTTGCTCCCAAAGCAATTATTTTCTAAAAACTGGGTCACCTCTAGTGGAAGACAGTATTTAGTAATCAGAATGAATTTAATGTCATAGAAGGTTTGTTTTTCTTATCAGCTTTCTTGAAGTTTATCTAATCTTCCCACATAATTACTTAAGTATCTGCAAATATACAATACCCTTAATTGTTTGTTGCAGATTGAGAAATTATATTTTTAATTTTCCCTGAGTATGCATTCGCTGTGGTAATGCTGCTCTCACAACCTTGGTCAGAGGATTGGTTGGGTACTTCCAGAATCAAGAACCTTCGTAGCTAGATGGCCTCTTGCTAATTATTGCTATAGATGTGAAGATCTGAATTTTTTTCTTTGCCAGATTTAGGTATTGCATTGACCATAGGGCAAATTCCATATATCTTGCTTTTATTTATGCATATATCTGTGCATGTACCCACAAGTACACTTGAACAAACAGTATTTTCATTTGAGGTCAAAGTGGTTTTTATTGACAGATAGGGTAACTTGGTGAGATTGAACCCTGATGCAGGATCTAAGAGTAAGTAAGCAGCAGCTATATTTAGGTTAAAATGGAACTTTTTCTCAGGTGAATGGGATTGCATGTATTTCTGAGCTTTGTAATCAAACTCTTCGGTGTGTAGGATTCAGGTGTCTTACTTCCTTCATTTCAGTATCTTACATCTTTGTGTGCTCAGTTCATGTTTAAGTTCTCACAACTGATAAATATTATTTTCTTATGGGGTCTTTTTTTATTTTTTTGGATAAGTGTCTTGTCGGCCAATATGAAAAAGGGGTTATCTGTTGAACAAGGTGAATGCATTACAGAATATATTTCTTTTAAGCAGGACAGTGGACCTCCACTTGATTGAAGTCCCACAGTTGACTAGCATTAATTCTAGCAATAAATGCTTAAAAAGTCAGTAATAAAATGATGGGATAGTGTGGAAACATATGAAGTCAAGGATGTTTTTCACAGCAAGTTAGAATCTCAGTTTGAAATTTACTTAGAGCTTAAAATTGGCTGCTATTGTTAGTGTTACATTGGGTCTCTTGAGCCATGGTATGTATAAGAAAATGGCAAGAACTCTCTAGAATGCTTAATATAAAACTGCTGTTCTTAAACTTATTAAAATTCTGACACTGTACATACAACCATATATGAACATTCCTATTGAATATATAAGATGAGCTGTCCCCTCACGGATATTGTAGAAGGGATTTCCCCTGAAAGTAAATTAGATTTTCTGACTCTTACTTGGCCACAGAAGGCTTAAAGGTTGTACTGTCAGATCTTCATCAAATAGGAAAATTTTTGATGTGTATACTTGAAAATTCAATATATTCTTCTAGTAGATAGTTTGATCTACTGGCATGTTAAGTTGCACTTGATTTCTTCTAAATAGAAAAATCGTGCTTTTTTAAAATTTATTTACCTGGCTATCTTTTAAAATAGGTACGTACGGAATTAATATAACTGTGGAAATCAATGTGGAATTGAGATAAAAGCAGCTTTACTTGCCTTATTTTAAAGCTAAGGGAGACTGGTGTGTCCTAACTACTGAAACCAATTTTGTAGGTATGTGTATGTACATGCACACGTGTGTGTGTGTGTATGAATGTACGCTTCTGTTTCCCCAGCTCTTAAGAGCTCACTACTGTAAGACTTTCATTTGAAATCTGCACTGTGGAATGACACTTAGAGAGCTGGTTTTGTGTATTGCAAAGTTGCTTTATGTCTGTAGAGAATATCAGCGAGGCTTTTAAATACTCTCTTGAAATAGCTTCATCTTCTAGTGCTCTTGTCATGTAATATCTCCCTAATATGAAGTGGCTACTGGTAATCCTGATGGGCAGAGCTGCTGTTTAAATGTGGACAGATTCAATTGTTAACCAGCCAGCGATGTTCTCGGGCTTTGTGAATGGGTCAAACTTCATTGTTTCATCTAAGTATTCTGAGATTCCTAGAAATCCTAGATTCACAGAATCAATGAAGTCTGAGAGTGAAGTTCTTCAGACCGTAGCAGTTTAACTGGGATTTTACTCATGTTTTTAAAAATCCCATGAGCAAACAAGCTTGTTATTCATATTTAAGTGACATGGGTACAGTTTTTATTGTAATGTGTTTTGGTGATGCTAAATGTATAAGTTTTAGATGAAAGGCTTTTGAGTTTATCTACTGTGGGCATAATTTCATTTTAGGACGTGGCAAACGATCCTCTCCTCCTCTTCTTACCTCAGAGTAAAATACTGGACAACTTCTTTGCAAAATAGGAATACCAATAGTGAAAAGTCATTTTGAGATTAAAATAGAGAAGCCCCAGTCACTTCTTGGAATAGGGTAATGGGCTGTTTCACAGAAAGAACAGGCTATCTGGTTTCTGGGAAAATCATAACACAAAGCATGGGCTGGGCCTGACAAGGCCATCGCTGCAAAGGGTATGCTTTTCTGGCAGTCCCATTTGTTTTTAAGTTGAAAGATGTCTGGTGAACTCTTTCCTGTTCCTTTTTATTTTTTTTTTCCTTCCCCTCCCCCTCCCTTTTTTTTTTTTTTCCTGGACCAAATTTTATCATTCTGGTTATCTTGCCAAGGCTTCAAAATTTAACTGTTACTGGACAGTGACCTTGAAGATTTCAGAAGAGCCTTCTGACAGGCAGGTCATTGAAATAGCCATGCTATTACCATGATAGCCTCTTCATTCCTTTTGTTGCTACTTTATGTGGTCAGGTATGTGACATTGCAAATAAGTTTTATTTTTATCTCATGGTTTCCCTCTGAATTGCTTATCTGAAGCTTTTCTTTAGCACTGTTTGCATTGGTCACACACGTGGCATAATGATGAGTTTTTAGAAATAAAGAATTGCAACCTAGGTTTGTGGGACTGCTTGTTTTTCAGCAGGACTAGAATGTTTAAGACTCTTGCCATAAAGATATATAATGGTTTTACACAATTGGTAGAAAATCAGGCTCTCTTATTTCTTGCTCTGCCAAGATTATATTCCAAGCTATTACACTTGGGGGTTTTTAATACCCCTTGCTTGAAGTCAGTGGTTGACTTTGAAAATTTTACATATAAATACTTTTATTTCATGTTGGCATGCTACCTCAGACGAGTGGAAGGGTGCAGTGCTAGAGCTGCAGGATCTGTTAACCTCTGTAAATGTACGTTTTCACTAGACCAGATAGGATTATGAGATGCACATCAAGGGAAGACTGGAGTTCAGGATGTGTATTTGGGGCTATTTTTTATGTGAACAGTGGTGCTTTCAGCAACACTTCACTGGGTTATTCTCTTGGAGACAAAGCTGGAGCATGGGAGGGGGAATCTCCAATTTATCTTGGTGTGTAAAATCTTTCCATTGCAGTCAACTGGGTTTTAACCTTTCTATGTTTTCCCATTATCAGTGGACATACTGCTTTAAATTAGGATGAGGCTATGGAAGGAGACAGTATTTCCACTCCGTGATAGAGGGAAACAATTGTGTGTTGGTTCTCATGCCCCTAGGTTACAATATCCAACTGAGAAGTCTGGTAGCTAGTCAAAAAATTACTCCAACCAATTAAGTTTAGAAGCAGGGAAAGATAATAGGCAAATGCCCCTTTTAATGCATCTGTGTTAACAGAGAGCTAACTTTTTCTCATTTTTAACTACAGTACTTCGTGGTGATGTGTAAACTTCATTAACAAGAATGACAGAATAGCTTGGGGATGAGTAGTAATTTGTCTGAAGATACTTAAACCACCTGAGGAAAATAAGTGTTGCCTCTGGGTGGACTTGCACTTTCACTTATGCTCTTGTTTAAAACTTGTCAGACTCAGCAAAGACAAGCTGATTAAACTTTTTGGTTTGGGTGTTACTGCATGGTGCCTGGAGATGGCTCAAGTACTTGGGTCGCATCATGAATTTTTCTAACTGAGCGTTGTACCGATCATAGCCACTAACCGCAGCCTCGGAGGGCAGCATGGGGAGTGTTGTGAAGCTTTGCATTCTCTAGTGATTCTGGCTACTTTAACACCTTAATGCATTTTAATCCCTTCACAGATCCTGTATTACAAGAACAATTTAATTGCAGCATTTCGCCTTAGAGGCTGGGAGTCTGACCAAGCTGTGAAACTTTGGTTAAGTTTGGGTTTGGTTTTTTTTTTTTACTCTGCTTTTGTTGGCCAAGCTGGGAAACCTTGTTACAGACACCTGAGAAATGTGTTGCTTGCTTTTTCTTTGGTGTCAGAGGGCAATGTTTTTGTCATAGCCTGCCTTTCAGCCCCCCAAACCCAGCTGTCTGGGAGAGACAACCTTTTGGAATTCCCTGTTTTGTCACTTTAGTACCCAGGAGCACAAGATTTTATTAAAGAAACTTCCTTATTGCTACCAGATAATACAGGGGTTTTTTTTATATATACTGTCTCCTTTTAGGCCTTTCATCTCTGGGCTTCTGTGATTCCAAGTGGACTTTTGTACTAGTAGTTGAGATAAAAGGACAGTCTTCCTCAGTTTCTTCTTACTTGCTTCTGTTTTGTGTTAGAGAGGGTGCACAGCAGTGGTGCACTGTGTCTGCCTCACAGATTGTCTCCTCACCAAACAGTGTTAGCCTTTTCTCTTCTGTGAAAATCTTATATCTCAACTGCTTGTTATCTTTCTGGAATCTTATGTATGGCGTATTATGTCTTTTGGGGTTTTTCAATAGAAAGTTACATGACAGAGATATGTATATTTTCTTAGCCCAAGGTGGCATAATGCCATACTACATTTATTGTGTCTTGCTGGCTTTGTCTTGATTAGAATTCCTCACTGACACCTTGCAGGAGTGTAGTTTACTGTGTATGTTTATTTTCTTTTGCGTGAGCTCTGAGGGCATGGTGGGAGTTAGTAATGTTCATAATTAAGATCATAATGAGCTTAGAGGTCCCCAGCTCATAGGTGTCACTGTGAGTATATTCACTCATGTGTGATTGTAGTAAGCATCTTGTGTGTCCTTTTAGCCTTGTAGTAGAAGTGAATAATTAAACTGAGCTGCATTTCTTGGCACAAGTTGTTGGAACCAGCAGTGAGCAAATATAGTGGAAAATAATGGCTTACCAAATTGTTTAAAACTGTTCATTGTGTGTGTTAGTATTGCAAAGAAAAAAGTGGGAGTTCTGGGGGGAACAAGTAGATTTGATTTATAGTAGGAGAAATGAACATGGAAGTGAAAGACAGTTGTATGTACTGTGGCTCAGTGCTAAAGGAACACAGAACAAATCACTGACAGGCCTGCTTTTATCCACCCAAAGGGACTCGTACACCAGGGCCCACAGAGCACATTGC
Source organism: Ceryle rudis (assembly GCA_033439905.1). Classification (NCBI taxonomy): domain Eukaryota; kingdom Metazoa; phylum Chordata; class Aves; order Coraciiformes; family Cerylidae; genus Ceryle; species Ceryle rudis. The sequence goes on from JAAGNO010031387.1 coordinate 27,526, forward strand.
TGCATGCAGTGTATGCATATGGTCACACCTATGGCTGAAGGCTTGATTGCATCTGGGTGCTGACGTGTTACTGAAAGCTGATCAGAGGTTACTTGCTTGAGGTAGAGCTGCAGTTGTGTTACTGTGTTACTATTTTTATCTTCTGTAGCACTTAAAATTTTAATCTTTAGATGCAACACGATGCATGTAGTAAATGCCAGGCTTTTGAGTTTACTCCTGCTACCTGACTTTTGACCTGTCTTTTCTTTATGGTAATGCTTAGGAGTTGTCTGTCTTCTCCATGGAGGTATGTCACACTTGTAACCTCTAGACAAGCTGGAGAGGTGGGACCAGGTGAACCTCATGAGGTTCAACAAGAGTAAGTGCAGGGTCCTGCACCTGGGCCAGAACAATCCCCACTAGCAATACAGGCTGGGGGATGAGGCAATAGAGAGCAGCCCTGCAGGAAAGGACTTGGGGGTGCT
>JAAGNO010031387.1:28089-38140 GCA_033439905.1 Ceryle rudis
AGTTGAAGATGGCCCTGCTCTCAGCAGGGGGGTTGGACTAGATGACCTCTAGAGGTCCCTTCCAACCCAGACATTTCAACGATTCTAAGGAAGAGTGATTCCCCAGCATCAGCCAGTGAGCAGGGATGACAGCAGTCAACTGTAAACCTTGCAGAGTCTATGGTCTGATGTATTCTGCAAACTTGCCAGGGAACAGAGGATGATTGTCCCAATATACTCTTTGCACTTGTATTGTTATTCCTGTTCAGGCTCCCTGTGCAGCATCAGTCTATCTTGCCGTGGATGTTCTAGGTGTCAGCTGTCATCCAGCTAAGTGGGGACATTTATACCTGCACATGGATGCTATGCTAGAAGAGCTGCACTGGGCATACCTAGGGTTAGAAACTAGTGCATTGCTCCAAAAGTCACCAGAGGCAAACAGGGTCTAGCAGATTTGCATAGTAATTTGTTTTGAAGTTCAGTTGCTGACACAGACTGAGGTATGACTTGCTGTGATTTGTGACTGGAGTTGCTTGCTGCAGTTCTGCACAGAAGCAGAATCCTACATAAAGCTTTTTTTTTAAAAAAAAAAAAAAAAACAAAAACAAAAAAAAAAAAAAAAAGAAAAAAAAAAGAAAAAAAACACACAAAAACCAAAACAAAACCACCACAACCAAAAACCAAACCTCTGATCTGGGAAAGGAGAGCTCTGCATGAAAGCGCAGGGTTTCAAGAACTTGCTTTTTTCACCTCTATTTACAAAAATGTAATTACTGGAGACATCAGTTCTTTCTGAGCATTCAGCTTTACAAAAATTGCCAAGGCAGGTTTTGACGACAAGTAAGACTGTTTTCTTCAGTCTCCAACATGCAGAGTTGCAAGTTAGTCATACCATCTGATTTTCTATGAAGACTTAAATCTCTTCCCTTGTTGCGGAAGTACCAATATTATGTAAAGTATCTCACTGTAACACTTCTGATTGATTGACATCAAGGTCCTTTCTTCAGTTAGGACAGGCAGAGATAGTTAAAAAATAACTGTATTCTAGGCTTTTGACAAAAAGAGCGTACTGCCAATGTACTACCCAACTCCTTATTTTCAAATGTATTTGACCACAAGTTAATGGCTTTCTGTATTGGCTGATAAATACTAGGATGCTCATGTATGGTTTGTTTTTGCTTTGAGATAGCTAAAGCTGGAGATGGATTGTAGAACCTGGCAGTCCGTTCTAGATAACGTGCTTTAGCATTTGTGTTCAGTGAACATTTGCTGTAGTGCTAAGAGCCCCGTTAATCCTGTTGACCTTTTTTGAATACATGTTGAAACATTTAGGCAAATAGTTGAGACTTGACTGGTTTGGTGTCCAGCTAGTTTGCCTCTTACCAGAGTTTTGAGGATGTTGCTGTGTCATGAATTATTCTGAAAGGTCTCTAAAGAATTTTCACTACTGTTCTTCAACTGCAAGAGGAAATTGCACTCCCTCCAACTTCATGAGAACGTAATTACCATTTCCTTTGGAAGAACGTCTGTAGGGCTGTGAATGAGCGAGCTATGACAAACCAAACAACTTTTGTGATATTTCTCCACCTCCTTGGTTCCTCATGTTCGGTTTCTATTGCAAAGCCCTACCTAGCCTTTCTTCATTTTAATATACTTCAAAGAAAACAACCCTTTCAAGCCTGCTTCTCATTAATAAAGCAGCCGAAATGGGTTATCCAGCTTGGAACAGAGGTATTCTCATAAAGGATCTGGTAGGTTTTCCCCTATCAGTAATAAAGGGAGAGCCACTGTGCCCTTGATTATTTGAGTCTCCTAACTGAAAAAAATGGGAAAATATGAATTGGGGGAGGAGTTAAATCTTTCTCCCACTCCCTTTCAGTTGGTTTTAAACCTGCCATCCCCCAAGTAATTCATCAGTCATATAAACACTGACCCTAGTTTTTGGACAGGGAAAGTATTAAATGCTTAGCTTAAAAAGTAAAAACAAAATCCCATACACCACCAAAGAAGGACATCTGTTTCTAACTTCAGCTTTTTATTTTTTTATCTTTCATTTTTTTTTTGTTGGTAAATCTCCCAGACAACAGCAGTTCTGTAGAGAGTTTAAATATGAAGGAATGGCAGGACGGGCTAAGGGCACTTCTACCGAACATTAACATCAACTTTGGTGGACTGCCCAATGCTTCTTCCCCTTCCAACGCCAACCACAGTGTACCAACGTCCAACACTGCCACCACCGACAGCCTGAATTGGGACAGCCCTGGCAGCTGGATGGACCCCGCAATCATCACAGGTAACCGTTTCTCACTCCTTCAGCTCTGCTGGCAAACCATCAAATGGGTATTTGGCACAAACTGATTTACACCTGGAAAAAAAAGGACAAGTCAGTATGCGGTGGTCTCTTCCAGCTTCCATCCACAAAACCTCAAGGGTCCAGGAATTTGTGTGGAACCACTAGGTATAACAAAGTGTGTCTCAGGCCTTTGCAATGCATGCCCAGGACCTTTGCAGGCAGTCAGGCGGATCAGCGCTTATCTATAGGGTCATGTAGGTGTCCCTTCTTCTGGATGGCGTGTCCGGTATGTGCGCCGCTGGTCCTGAGGCACTGAAGGCATTCACTGGACTTTGTTGCTTAAAAAGGGACGTACTCCACTTGTTTATAAAGCTCTCTTTTATAAGGCTGTCTGGTTGTGTTTCCCTGTTAAGAGAGGCTGAAGCATGATTCAGGCAGGCAGAGTAGGAGGTGAAGCATGCGGTGTACTGGTAGTTTGGTGTGGTAAGGTCACATCGACAGGGATGCAGTCCTTGCGCAGAATGTTTGATAGAAAAATGTGTGGTTTATGAAGTGCTCTGAGGGGGAACTTTCTCCTGTCTGGATTTGATGTTAAATGTTTTGGAGGCAGAGTAATTAATGTAAAATGCATTCTCTGTACAAACTAATCATGTTTTCTCACTGTTGCTTTTTATTAGGTTTAATTGACCTCCTGCGTGCTCAGCTTATTGCTTCTTCTCTGACTTGCCTGTATTCCTCTTTTTGTTTTATTTCTCTTCATAGGTATCCCAGCCTCCACGGGAAACAGTTTAGACACCCTTCAAGATGACAATCCTCCACACTGGCTAAAATCTCTTCAGGCCCTCACAGAGGTGGACGGCCCCAGTGCAGCGCCATCACAGACGCACCACAGTAACCCCTTCGGCACACAGATCCCTCTTCACAGAGCCAGTTGGAATCCCTACTCTCCTCCTTCAAATCCCACCAGCTTCCATTCCCCACCTCCAGGCTTTCAGACAGCCTTCAGACCCCCCAGCAAAACCCCCACAGATCTACTACAGAGCTCAGCACTGGATCGTCATTAGGAAAGAAAGAAAAAAGAAAAATAAAAGAAAAATAAAACCCAAAACGTTAGAAATGCAGGAAATGTCCCACCCTGACTCCTCCCCATGCCCACCTACTGTTCCCTGTCATATCTTTCTTTCTGAAGAATCCAGTTCCTGATCAAACCTCCCCCCCAAATGCAATGCCATCACAGGGTCATGACCATATCTTTTTGTTAAGCTTCTGCTGAGCCAGTGTTTGAAATACACTGCTGGAAATATTTTCTAACCATTCTAAGGAGAGGGGAAAAAAAAAAAAAAGAGAGAGACAGAGAGAGAAATCAAAATGCAGTCTCAGTGCTTAAGGAGAATATTACTGTCTTATGTCTTTTGCACATGAGTATTTCTGCCTAGTGGAAAACTGTCAATCTGCAGTAGAGTTAAAAATACAATGCAGAATCAAATGCAGAAAAAATGAAAAAGGTATTTAATTTAAATGAAGTTACTGAAGAATGTGGGGCAAGCAGTGCCCTAGCATTTATTTTGCATTCAGTGTGGCACTACACAGGGAAATTGCTATGTTGGTTTTTTTGGGTTGGGTTTTTTTGTTTTGAGTTTTTTGGGGGGTTGGGTTTTTTTTTTTGAGAAGGGGATTTTACTGTGTCTGTCAGAGTTTGACCTGAAGTGTGTTGAAAGACAAAACAGAGCTATGAGTAACTGGCATGTTGCTAAAGAGTGGTTTAAAGAGGGGAGAATAAGATTTTTCTTTAATTTTGGCTTTAGATTTAAAGTAAATTTTAACGTTTTAAAAGTATTCACAGATTTAATACCTAGTGTATACATAATATAAGCAGCTGAAACATGACTGATACTTACTTCAGTCTTTCTGTCTCCTCTGTCAGTCTCTTTTTTTTTTTTTTTTAAAAAAAAAAAAAAAAAGAAAAGAAAAAAGATTCACCTGATTAGGGCACTTTGGGATAGCACTGCATTGGGGCCACATGATCACCATCAGGAGCAACCTCTGACCTCCTCTGCCTGCAGCTTTTACTTAACCCTGTAGTTTCTGGACGTTTGTGCAGTATTGAAAAGACAGGAAAAAGAAACAGATAAATAAACATGGTTATAACCTGACGCTAAAACTAAAACCAAGGAAATGTACCTCTTTTCTTCAGAATTAAAACTAAAATCTTAAATAAAACAGAAAACTTGATGATGACTTCATGCTTGCCTTCATTTGTTTTTTAAACTTGGAGTTTTAATTACTGCATATAGCACAACTGTATGTCGTTGCATGTTTTGGTTGGGGTTCTTTTGTTGCTGTTTATCTAAACTGGAGCCAGTTTTTCATGGAAGTATTGCTTTGCATGGTGACTGCTGTATTGAAGGTTACAAAAAGTACACACACTAAATTGTTTAAGGGGTTATGTTGTCTTATGGCAATAGCTGGAGACTGTGTCTCTAATCTTTACTGGTGGTATCTTTTTAACTCTGAAGCATGAAAAATATGTTTATGCTCTCTGAATTAAATGCCATGGCAGCTGGGACAGAGAGCATACAATAATGTTTCTGAAGGTGTGGCAGAGAATTCTAGTTCCCCATTTCTGTCAACATTTTGTCACTCACTTAAAGCTGTAGGATTCTGTCACTGCACAACAGGGGCTGAAGAGCTCTTAACATCCAGAAGGCTACTAACAAGCTCTTATACTTCCAGCCAGATATATTTAAAACCAGCAACCTTGTGATTGGGTTGATGGATTGATGTTGCTCATGAGGATGTCAGAGAGCCTGAAATCTTGGAGATGCCTTGTGCAGAAGGATTTCCCACGTGGTGTGTATAGTTCAGGCTGACTGCCCTCCTAAAGTGTTTGCCACTGGCAGGGGCAAGGAAGAGAATTCACTCTGCTGAACTGTGGGCCACCTGATGGGGGTGGAGGAGAGTGGCCTTTCATGGTCCAAGGAGTGGAAGTCAGTCCTGAATTGACCCATGGTCAGGGGAACCAGGCACTGAATCTGCATCAAGTGACCTACTTTGTAAAACACTTATTGGCAGTTGCCTGCTTTTGCTCTTCTCTTGTGTTGCCGTTCGGTACTGCATTTACAGTCTGTGTTAAGGAACTGCATGTGCTGTTTCTGGACAGGTGTTGCTGCAGATCAATTGTGTGCCCTGGTTACTTGGAAGAATGTGCCCAGCCTTTGATGCCAACATTCCCCCGAAAAGCAACAAGTGCTTTTGTCACCCAGTCAGTCCCTGCCCAATCCCCTGCTGTCACTGATGGTGTTGGAAGGAGAAGCGCTGCCCACCAGGACTGCAGGCTGGGAACTCATTTCCTATGGCAGTGTCTGCTGCTGCCTCTGGCACTGGGGATGCAAGCCAGCAGGAGCAGTCTGCTGGAGGTACTGGTGAAGATGTAATGGGCTTTTTTTTGTGTCCTTCCTTCCCCAGTTAGACATTTTTCTACCTTTAAAATTGTTTTTAGAAGGATGCTCTTTCTGAGACTGAAAATAAGCAAGCCTTCCAAAGCAGCTATAACCACTTCCTGTGTGCCACAGCAGTTCCTGAAGCTGCTGCCGCCTTTGGTTCTTGATTCACCTCTTTGTGGCAGTTTAGGATGTGCTAAGGGAAACCTGTGCCTGTGGTCTGGTACCACTATAAAATACACTTCAGCCACTCAGGAGAGTGATTATTCCCTGCTACTATACAGCAGCTTGTGTGGTCAGCCTACTGACAAACTTTTAGCCTTCAGGAAAAGGGTTTGCAACTAGAACGATGATTCTCTTTATGGTTCTGCCCCCCAAGAAAGATTTTGGTGGTGGGTAATAATTGCATTATAACTTTAAAATAGGTCAGTATTCAGGCTGATGCGTGGGGGTGCATCTTCTCCCTCTTTTAGCCTAGTTTTATCTACTGTCTGATGCAGATTCCTGCATCCCTCCAGTTGGGAAGCAACTTGACATTTCACGCTGTTCAGCCATGTGGAGCTCAAATAGTTTTTTCTGAGATTTTTGTTGATGGGAGTCTGCCTGTGACAAGAGATTCTGTACAGGAATCTTTATTGAAAGGAGAGCATCCATGTGCCAACCTTCTCCATGTGATCGTATCGGTGCATGGTCTGTTGGTGTTTTATGTACTGTATGGACGCTTGCAGCTCTTCTTTGCATTAAATGAAGAATGGTGCTTGACTGTGGGTGACCCAGGACTAGCAACACATTTGGTACGTGGTGTCTGGTGATGAAAGGGGATGGGACAGACTCTTCCTCCCGGATGGGTGCTAATGTGTATTGAGGAAAGGGAGGGAGTCATTACCAATAAACTTGTTAGCACAAGTAATTGTGTTACATTTTCAAAGAGCTCTCATTTCAGTTCGAGGGTCAGCAGTGCAGGACTGGTTCTAAGGGTTTCTAGCTGCGTGGTTTTGGGTTGTGGGTTTGTTTGGTTTTTTTTCTTTTAAATATCTAATAAGGGTATTATGTTTCTCTGGATTACAGCAAGGAGTATAATGTCACCTAGGTAAGCTGAAAAGCCATTGCATAAATGCCTTTTTCTTCCTCTAGTAACTTCCATTTCTTACTTGCAAGTCAAGTGTGAGAAGGTACATGCGCTTATAAATGCAGTGTCTTGACAGGGCTACTCTAACCATACTTAAAACACCATTGCCAACTTCCGTGGCAGTTTTTAATCATGAAGTTGAGTTTGTATTCTAGCTCCTGAACTCCAAGCTTTGGTTTTCCTGCTCATCCATTATAGACACTCTTGTCAAATAAAGGTGTTTTTCTTCTGAAATGCTTGTTTAATCATAGGCTTTCATGATGTCAAATTTTAGGGGAAATGCAGAGCATTTTGGGTTTTCTTTGTGGGGAGTGGTTTGGTTTTGGTTTGAGGTGTTTGTGGTTTGGTTTTGGTTGGTTTTTGTTTTGTTTGGGTTTGGGGTTTTTTGTTTGTTTTTTGCAGTGGCTCTTTTTTTTTGGCTTTGTTCTGTTGTGGTTTGGTTTTTGGTTTTTTGGTTTTTTGGTTTTTTTTTTTTTTACAGTTTGGTAGAGCTGATCATGTTGTGGAGAATTTTTGGCTTGAACACTTTTTTTTTTTTTTCTCCTTCTGGGGGTAGAAGGGATCATGCACCAATTTCCTCTCTCACCCTTGTAAGGGATCTTAAAAAAAAAAAAGATTGCTTCTTGTTCATCCTTCTCTGGGTGTGTGGAAGTTGCCTTTAATTTCAAAGGAACTTCGGTTTGGTGTTGGTCTCCAGCATATGTAAATCCACTGTGTGGCAGATGCTGTATTGCCTGGGACTAATTCCGTCTGGGGAAAGCTGTGGTGCTGGAATAAAAGCTGACTGCTTGGAACTGAGGTGTGCCAAGAAACAGAGAGGTAGCACAGTGCTTGAAAGATTTGGGGACTGGAGTTGTCACCAGCCCTCCTTGAAGGGGTTGGAGGTACTCCTTGAGAGGAATGAACTCTCCTCCAGTCCAGCTCCCAGTGACGTGAATTTTTAGTGCACACAAAGCAAATAATATGAAGTGTCATTTGACAGGAATCCATGCGTTAAGAGTAGTTGTTGCTCATGTGTGGTTCCATGGCTCACTATAGATGTGGTTTCCACTTCACTGACTTCTTACCAGTTCAAGCTGAATGTGGATGTAGTAACTGTAAGAAGTTGTGCTCCTTCCTCTTTGCCCAATTCCTAGCATCTCCTTTTCCTTACTTTGGGATGTTCCACTGATGGGAAACAGGTCTCTGGTCCTCTTCTGTTCATGGCTGTGACTGTAAACAAAGCTCCTAAGGAGGAAAATGGTGAAGTATTACAGCTTTGGGTTACAGTGTAAGAAGTGGTGTAGCTTCAGTATGCTCTGATCTACATGCGACAACACTCTATATCCTTCTTTCCAGGGTTTGCCTTTGCCCCAGGATTACTGTTGTTCTGTTTACATGACAAAGTTAAGGAAATGGCCAAATCAAGTTCTTGCTGTACAAGTACAGGGGACTAGAAAAACTTGTGGGGATGCAGGAGTCTGAACTGCTGCATGGTAGAGGTTTGAGGTGAGTTGGACGATCCTGACAACAACAGATTTGTTACCAGATTTGCATTTGTTGCAGTGGTCTGATGCACTGATACTAGGCGTGGAAGTAATTTGAACAGAGGTGGTGTCACTGTGGAGGAAAACAGTATCGAAAAGGCAATTGTTGATCTCAGGCTGATGGGAGAGTGATCTGCCTGACCTGTGGTGGTCATGAGGAGCCCATCTCCTGCAACATAGATGTGGTGAAGTCTTTCAGTGAGATAGTTATCACACGGTTACCATTGCTTTCTCCTGTGAAATCTTGGTAGATAACTATTTCTTTCCCCCAGTCCTCAGGCTTAGAAATTTGACAAATACCTCTCCATTTCAGAGATGCTTGGAGAGCTGATGGCACTTGCTCATCTCTCTCCTCTTCCTACCAGCACAGCAACACTTAAAATGGTAGTCCAGAAAGCTTCTACTGGCAGAGATTTGCTGTTCTTTTGAAGATCACAATGAATATATTTTTGGAGTTTCATAGCTTTAGCATTTGAACATCCCAGGTTCCAGCATTAACCTCACCCAGATGTTCAGAGTGTCTGAAGCCTCTTCTGTCAGTGCTGACAGTCCTAGGAGGCTGGTACTCTGAAGAATTTAAAGTTGTGACCAAAACTTTCTAGATAAGCATGCAGACTGAGGTTTCCAGTGTGGACTCTGAAGCTTAAAATCCTCTTAAAAAAAAAAAAAAAAAAAATTGGGGGTGCTTTCTGTCTCTGTTCTGACACTGAGCAGAAAGCAACTGCTTGTGAGGTTTGCCCGGGACAGAATCAGCCATCAGCTGGCCTTGCAGCTATCTCTGTCCCTCTTGAGATGGTTTCTTTCAGTTCCAGGGCCCACCTTTCTGTTGGATATTGCATATATGCATATAAATTAAAAAAAAAAAAATTAGAAATGTGATATACCATGCATTGCATAATTGGATATTGCAATAAATATCTTTGCATAAAACATTACAACTAAATCTCTTGGAACTTCATTTTCCTTGTAGGGAGGACAGGATCTTAACTGGAAATCCCCTTCTCTAGCATGGAGAAACCTGGAGTTTCTCTGATGGTCTCCAGGGGGACAGTGGTGGCAAGGGCGGTACTTCATGTGTTGATGTGGTGAAGAAAAGTTGTGTAGATGGTGGCTCCAACAGGAACTGCTGAGTAATGTGGAGAAAATGTGTGGGATTATAGGCTTGTGAGGTTTGTTTCTTCCCATTCGAAAATTACTTAAAGCTTTTATACAGTTACCTCCCTTCTCCTTCCTCTTTTGGCAAATAAATGCAAATGGTGCTTCTTGTTGCCTTACTGATGGTGCCTTCCTAGGGTGAAGCTGAATGTGTCTTTTCATAACCATAACCTGGCCCTTTCCCACACTGCTCTGAGAAGGAACTGAGGCAGAGACTAAGGGTTTGTCAGGGGAAACAGTGATAGAGTTGGGTTTCCTGCTCTTAATCCACCATTCAGTCTCCTGCAAGATTTAGATTACTTTTGAGGAAGACCTGACTGTCCTCCTCCCCATTGGAGGAACTTAACTAAGTCTGCCCATGTTTTGCGATTTTTTTTTTTTTGTGATAGAAAGCCAAACTTTACAAACAAGTCAGGAAAATATTGCTGCAAGGAAATTTTTCAATTTTGTCCAGTAAATAATTTTTTTTAATATTAGTTGTATAAAATACTTGTTTCAAGTTGAGAGTTAAATTAAAAACTACTGTATA
>JAAGNO010031389.1:0-24174 GCA_033439905.1 Ceryle rudis
AGGAGACTCCACAACCTCTCTGGGCAGCCTGTTCCAGGCTCTGTCACTCTCACAGTGAAGAAGTTTCTCCTCATGTTAGGGTGGAATAGGGCAAGTAGAGAGTGTCCCTGCTTATGGCCATGTCCTCCCACAATATTCAACTCATACCCTCAAGAAAACACCTTTGAGGGTTGTAATAATCCCTCTCTACCTGCGCCTTTTTACTTCATCTATCAAAAAAGAAGCCTTACTGCAGCCTTGCAGTGCTTAAAGGGGGCCTACAGGAAAGATGGGGCAGGACACTTCATCAGGGAGTGCAGTGATAAGAATGGTTTCACGCGGGAAGAGCACAGATTTAGGTTTGCTCTTCAGAGGAAGTTCTTCACTCTGAGGGTGGCGAGAAACTGGCACAGGTTTCCCAGGAAAGCTGTGGATGCCCCATCCCTGGAAGTGTTCAAGCCCAGGTTGGACGGGGCTTTGAGCAGCCTGCTCTAGTGGGAGGTGTCCCTGCCCATGGCAGGGGGGTTGGAACGAGATGATCTTGAAGGTCCCTTCCAACCCAAACCATTCTGTGATCCAATGAGGACTGATGTGATTTGGGACATCCAGAGGGAGATGCAGCTGTGTTTGCTCTTTGCAGTAACACCAAAGCAAACCCCATATGCTCTGCTCTCTACTTGCTGCAGCTGAACTCCAGAAGCCACAGAGGACAAATCTCACCGACAGCAGAAGCAGAGCGATGGAATTATGCTTAACAAAACCATAGGGCCTATTAAACAAGAAGGATTCTTCCAAAAAAGGATTATTTCAGCTTCAAAAGTCCTGCTTTATTTTCTCCTTCTGCTTTACTAAGTATCAAAGTCTTTATGAAGCCAGGAGCTGTGCAATTCCTGGCCACCGATACCATTTAGAGCAGATTGCTTCTTTTGGTTCAGGTAAAAGAATTGGAAAGGGAGTGAGTTAGAAGAAGAGAAAATGTGCTACCTGGTATTAGTCCAAACTCTACTTAAAAGACTTAGTTGTTAAAAGAAGGGATATTGGTGAAATTCGTAAGATTATCAAAGTATGGCATAAAACTCAACAGCTCCAACCCCGCTCGTAGGTTTGCTAACTTCACAGGAACCGTTTGAAATGCAGCAACAAATGAAAACCCGTCTGTCACGCGCCCGAATCCTTGTCTGCAGCTGTGTCAAAAGCTGGATGCTTGGAAAGAATTTCTAAAAAATTCTGCAGTTGGCAAATGAGGAATAATCACTTTCCACAGACACCCTCGGCCAACATCCTAAAAGCAGAGAAACCGCCTGCACAAGCTTTGCTAAACGGGGTACGGCGGATGCCAAATATGCAAAGTAAATTGTACTCAGGACTGCAATTTAAATTTTAATGAAGGGTTTCTTAAAAAAAAATAAATAAAAAATACATATTGCAAAGACAAAAGATGAAATATTTACAAAGAAGAGTCGAACCTGAACCAGCAGGAACTAATAGCCAGGAGGTGCTTTGGGTTTGAAATCTTTCTGAGGAGAAAGGAAAAAAGAAAGGGTAGGAAAAGGGATAATATTAATTCATTTATTCCCTAATCTTAAATATTTTGTTAGTTTTCACTTGCTCACGTGAAGCAAATCTGGGTATTTAAAGCAAATACACACCACGTGCTTTACAAAACAGAAGTTGCCAGCCTGACCTTGGCACAGTTTGAAGATGTCAGAGTTGCGACGCTACAAGCGACGGGTGCGCGGCAATGTAAGAAATATCCCTTCTTCTCTTGCTATCATCCCACCGAAGGCACTACGGTAAGCTACGCTCCAAACAAGGTCATTTATAATGCAATATATAAAGCTGTAACAGATGCTCCACCACAATAGAAATTCTTCCTTCGGAGGCTGAGGGCTAAAGGAGAACGCGTTTCCCAGCACTGCCCTGCAGGGAATGAAACAGCAAACCAGGGTATGAATGAGTTGGGTCTGTGCCCGACGAGTTTTTACCAACAGAAAGAGCCAGGGGATTCAGGAGGCAGATGGTAGCACCGAGGTTGATGGTACCCAAGACTGGGTGGCTGTGAAAAGCACTTGGTCTTTGAGAAGGAAGCATCCGCCCCAACCATTTGGGATCCTTTCATCTTTGTCAGCCACTTATGAAGCTGAACTCCCTGGGGTCAGGTATGGGATCATAGGACCGTTTGGGTTGGAAGGCAACTTCAAGATCATCTCGTTCCAACCCCCCTGCCATAGGCAGGGACACCTCCCACTAGAGCAGGCTGCTCAAAGTCCCATCCAACCTGGGCTTGAACACATCCAGGGATGGAGCATCCACAGCTTCCTCTGAGCAACCTGGGCCAGTGTCTCTCTACCCTCAGAGTGAAGAACTTCTTCCTAACATCTGATAAAAATCTATCCTGCTCTAGTTTAAGACCATTGCCCCTTGTCCTATCACCACACACCCTTAGAAAAAGTCCCTCTCCAACTTTCCTGTAGGCCCTCTGGAAGGGTACTGGGAGGCCACTAGAAGGTCTCCCCCAGGCACCTTCTCTTCTCCAGGATGAACAGACCCAACTCCCTCAGCCTGTCCTCATGGGAGAGTTGCTGCAGCCCTCTGATCATCTTTGTGTCCCTCCTCTGGACCCCCTCCAACACAGCATCACTGGCATTTTCTTTAAGTAACAGGAAGCCCATAGGTGGCCAGGTGGGGCAAGCCCCAACCATTTCAATAACTGCGTGAGCTGAGTTGCCCTTGTACGTGATGCACGGAGGGGTACAAGACATCCCTTTGCAGGCAGGAGACCACCACCAGGAATCATAGATCCCAACAAACCAAGCAGATCCTCACCAGGCACCAAAGCCACCCACAGAGCAGCTCCTACCTCCCCATCTGTCAAGGTTTTTTCTTGCACAAAGCCAAGAATGTATTTTTGAGCAATGGAGCAGGGACACGCCCTCAGTTCCTCGCTCCTTCTCTTCCTAAATCAAAACAGCAGACCTTGTGCCCATCACACCCCACGCCATTGCCAACCTGGTGATCGTCCCAGTTCTGGAAGAGCTGTGCCAGCGTATCGCTCGCCAGAACAAGATCAACATCAGCGTATGACTCCACAGCATGATAGGCATTGCTAGGGAAAAAAAATAAAGGAACAGATCCAGGCGGGTCTTGAAAGTCTCCAGAGAAGGAGACTCCATAACCTCTCTGGGCAGCCTGGCACAGGCTCCCACACTCTCACACCAAAGAATTTTCTCCTTCTCCTGCTCAGGTGGAACCTCCTGGGTTCCACAGAACATTATGCAGGAAAGAAAAATAGCTATAAGGGAAGTTGGATTAAATTCAGTGTTTTCTAGAGAAGCAGAAGGTTATCTCAACTCCACATCAAATGTCATTCATAAGCAATATGACTCTTCTCACTGCCACCCCTCTCCGTCCATGCATCTGGGTGTCTGCAAGGCTTTCACGTCCCTAGCAAGAAATGCTCCAAGTGGTCAATAAATTTTTATCCATGAGCGTAATTAACCTCACCATCCTTTCATTTACAACCACTGAAATCAGAGGCAGGCTGCTGGAGCTCCGCAGCAGAGGTCTGTGTCTATCTGTGATCAACACTCCCGGGATAATATTCCTGGGGTTATTCTAAATCTCCATCTGCGCTCCTAAAAAGGATTTGCAGACAGGGGGTGGACACCAGGACGAACAGATTGCTAAAAACTGGGCTGTAGGTCCAGTTTACAAACACATGCAGAGCTACAGCTGATATTACGTCTCCTGCGACGAGAGAGACAAATAATTCAACATGAAGTTTCCACTCAGATTGGAATAAGTCGTCAGAATCTGAACGCTGGGCTGAGAAATGAGATACTCTGAAAACAGTTTGGCATTGTCCTTACGCCTTCGCTCACGATGAGGTCGGAACATTTCTTGTAGGTCAACATTTTTCAAGTTTCATTTCATTCCGCTTGCTTTTGCCCTGGCTTTATCATTTTGACTTTTACGTAATGCGCAGAATCCCTGAAGAGTTAAAATCACAAACTTGAAATAAAACATCCTGATGATGCCCTTAGGCACTCTCACGGAATAAGAATCTTAAAAAAAAAAACCAAAACCACCACACTGGAAAAACTCCTCCATCAGAACACTGCCAGCCCAGCCCTGCTCCCCGGCAGCAGCTCCCAGTAACACTCGCCCAGCTTCCCACAGCCACCACCGTGGGACTGGTGGGCTCTGGAAAAATTACTCCCAGTGAAAAAAAGTGTTTCTGAAAATCCAGTTTTTTTAATGCGCTGTGCTGAAACACAACCTAACGAAGGAAAACCATCCGGGTGAGGAGTAGGTCTGAATAAAAGCAAACAGTTACTTCTCTCGGACTTAACAGAAGTCAAAGTAATTCTAATAAAGTAAGGCATAAAAAATAAAAATACAACCAAACCCCCCTCATATGCTCAGGATAATTACAGCAGCAGTGAAAAACAACTGGCTGCCTTTCGATTTATTCGAAGTTATAAATCCTTGTCTCGTGCCTCCCCCCACCAGTAGAGCTCTACTTCCCGTATGGGTGGAATTAACGCTCTTCCGCCTATTTATTTATGGGAAACTGAGTCAGGAATCATTTAAAGAGCCAGAAGGCTGGAGGTCAGGGGGGAATCAAGGTTTCCCGAGTCCCAAGTCATAGAATCATCTGGGCTGGAAAAGACCTTCAAGGTCATCAAGTCCAACCAATACTGACAAGTCAGGCCTCTGTCCATCAGGAATGGTGTCTCAAGCTGAAAAGGAAGGTTGTCCTTCAACAAACCTTCACTAAGGCTTAAGTGACAGGTCTATAGGTGACCACAGGGTCTTTGCGCTCTCCTCTCTCTTCTTCTATCTCTTTCTTTTGAATTCTTAGTTCGCAAGAAGAATAAAACTTAAACATATTCATGTCCCTCCAGGACTCCTCATCGCTGTCACATCACAAGGCCATTTTTTTGGAGAGAAGAGCTGAAGAAGCAAGCGCCAGAGATAAGATCTAGAAACAATGCGAGGAGTTCGGACTATATTTTACAGTGCCATGCTTTATGCCTCGATACTCCACTACGCAGCTGGATTTCCACTTCCACGCTCCCAGAGGTTCTCTCAGATGCCAGCACTACCTGAAGGCAAACCCTCCTGCCTCTGTCTTGTCCTACCAGACAACCTCACTCCTGCCAACGTGGCCCAGTTGAGATCAACCGATTTTCTGGAGGTGCCTAAAGCCAGACCTGAGTGAGGTGGCATCAGAGATGGTACAAAGCAGTCCCAAAGGCCTCTTCAACAGAACAGGGTCTTCCTTCTTTAGCTGAAAATAGGGAAAAGGGGTGGAAGACACCATCAGGCTAACTGAATTTTTCTGCCGTCCACACCACCCATTTAGTGCAGGAGATTCTTTAGGAATCTTTCCACACAAGAGGAAAATTTTTCACATTGAGAACAATCAGCCATTGGAATAATGTCCCCAGGGAAGTGATGGAGTCCCCAGCACTGGGCACTGTTAAGACTGGACTTGATGATACTAGAGGTCCTTTCCAACCATAATGATTCTATGATTCTAAGATGGAACAGGCTGCCCAGAGAGGTGGTGGAAGCCCCATCCCTGGAAGTGTTCAAGGCCAAGCTGGATGGGGCTCTGAGCAACCTGCTCTAGTGGGAGGTGTCCCTGCCCATGGCAGGGGGGTTGGAACTGGATGAGCTTTAAGGTCCCTTCCAACCCTGACAATTCTATGATTCTATGATTTTACTTTGAGCCTCACAAGTGGGAAGAGCATCTGTGAACAGGAGTGAGATCGAGACATTTCTAAAGGGAGATCTGGGGTTTAGATTCTATCTTTTCTTAATTTGTTCTCCCAGGCTAAACTCATTTTTGTGGTGATATGTGGTTATCTGCTGTCTTTGTGATTTATTCTTGGAATCCAAGGCATGAGCTGGCCAGATAAGAAACACAGTAAGCATTTAGGGTGATACCATCAACAATTACTTTAATGAATGTTTCCAGTGTTTTGATTTAAAGAAAAAAAAAAAACCACCAAAAAAACCCCCCAACTAAAGAAGTCCCCTTATGCAGGTTAAAGAAAGATCTTTAAGAGGGGGAGTACTTGTTATTTATGCCACATCCCTGGGCTTGTTAACTGCAGAATGTGCTGGAAACTCCAGAATAAAATTGTGTCTTATTTCAATCTGTGTATCTGTTCTGTGGCTGGTTTTACTCCAGGCATGACTCTGGGTTCAGCTGTGGGACTTGAAGCAGTAGCAGGGACCTACAGAAGGCCAACAGTGGTGTTCTCTGTCCTGTTGTACGTGTGCAAGCCTTCTGCCTTTGGAATTAATGAGTGATAGTCAGCTCAGTTCTGCTGGTAAAGGCAGAAGAAAAACGTCCCCCCCAAAGTACCAAGAGGATGTTGTTGAACCTTTGAGCAGAGGAGTTGGTCTGGTGTGGAGGAGCATGGAGAAGGAAACTGGGGAGTTGGCTCTCCCTCGCAGCTGACCAGCTGATCCTGCCCCCCTGGAAAAAGGGCCTGCTGCAGGGCCCTGACCCCACACATCCCACTACAGCACCGAGGTCTTGCATCTTCCCCTCCTCCCTGCAGAGTGGAACACCCTAGCACAGTCCCTCCTGACGTGCTTTTCCCTCCAGAGAGCACCAGAGGCACACTGGACACCTGAATCTCTGCTGTCCCTTGGTGGCAGAGCAGGATCTAGTGATCCTCCACCATCTGGGAGAACCGAGGCTGCCTTCACACCCCTCCTTCCTTCTTGCAGCAGCTCCTATCCAGAGCAGGCTGCTGGGCAAAGCCCAGGTGACAGAGGGCACGGTGTAAACCACCTGAGCATCCACACTGAAACATCTTATGCTTGTTTGGTGCTGCAGCCATTTAGGATATCAACACAAGAATGGAATTAGTATGTTGTCTTCTGCTAAGCTGTGCTGGTTTGTAGCGAGCACTGTGCAGGGGCAGCACACGAACATTGTCCATAAACCCAGTGCCTGTAGCCTTTGTCAAAGGTTGGATTAGATGATCTTGAAAGTCTCCTCCAACCAAAGACGTTCTGTGGTAACGCGACTGAGAACGGCACTAGTTGAGCTGGGTTTGACTGCTTGTGCTTGTT
Organism: Ceryle rudis; assembly: GCA_033439905.1. Classification (NCBI taxonomy): domain Eukaryota; kingdom Metazoa; phylum Chordata; class Aves; order Coraciiformes; family Cerylidae; genus Ceryle; species Ceryle rudis. The sequence continues at coordinate 7,078 of JAAGNO010031389.1, forward strand.
TTGAATCACGTTCTTGTCCAGTGTTGGCATGTTGAGCGTCTGTGGAGTTGTGGCAAACTTTGTATGGAAATACAAACACTGTATCACAAGATGATGGAGCTCTGAAGAGCCCGTCCAGGATCTTTCAGCAGCAGCCTAACACAGCTTTCCTTACCTCACCAAATGAAATCTTTCCAGCAGGAGATTAAGCAAAGATGGGCTGCTAAGGAGTCATGACTCTGTATATTTAGTATCCCAGTTCACAGCTGTCGCACCCAGGAGTCAGGACTTGTTATACCAAGCACTATGGAATTACGTAGTGAGAAGATTTGCAGTAGACACCAACAGTGGAGAGCCAGGGACTGCAGGATCCCATTGCTGCCTGGTTTACCAGAATGCGCTCCTGCAAAACTACCTTGTACCAAAAACCTGTGGCCAGTATGGGAGGGTTGTGCAGGGAGTCACGGAGAGGAAAATGAGAACCTGAGGGGAAGAGGAGAGATGTGGATCTTTTCCTGTTTGGCCTAACAAAGCCATCTTCTGCTGTAGGAACACCAGATGCTTCAGTCTCCCGTAGTTAGAAGGCTCGTTTGCAGCGTGGTCTTGGAAACTGGAAAGTGGTTCCAGCTTGAGGCTTTACCTTTGTTTAGACCATTAGATGATGTGGACTTGAGGCAAATTAATAAAATAGTAATGTTCAAAAGCATTACACAGGGTCTCGGAAGATCCCAGGAACCTGCTGCTGCTTGAATCAATTTTCTTTAGCTAGCACAGGACACTTGCAATATAAAAAGGTTTGTGTTTTCTTTGTTTTTTAGTGTACTTAGTATAAGGGATGAACTTCCTTGTTGGTCAGTTTAGGGCTACCTGTCTTGGATGGTCCTTACAGGTGTGGCCTTTTACCTCCTGCACCCCCAGGGTGGTGCAGAAGATCCAGCAGTGGCCTTGGTCTGCACCCCAACCCTCGGTACTGACTCTGAACACGGGGTGTTCTCGCTGCCAGCAGCGGCCACTGCCTGTGCCAACAGCTGCTGGCTGCAGACAGTGCAGGGAGTGAGAACAACTGAGCTGAGAAGTAAAATCACTGAGCAGAATTAGCTCTGTTCTTACTCAAACCAGGACATTTAGCTTGAAGAATTTCCTGTAAGGACTACAGAAGAAATGACTCATTTTTATATTTACAGACGCAAACCAAAAACAAAGGCTAGGCAGCCTCCTTGGCCTGACAATGAGACATTATCAAGGGTTTTTTTCTTCTTCTCTCTATCTGATACTCAGGTTTTCTTCTGCCCCATTTTCAAAGAGAAGGACAGACAGAAATTCTTAGTTCAGTGAAGAAAGGATCTACAACAGTGTGTGTGCATTGGGAGAGAGATCACCAGAGAGGTGGCGAGGGTGGAAATCCTAAGTTTTGGGTCACCAAAAGCTTGCAGGGTTTGTCTCTCAGGAGAAAGTGAAGAAAGGGAGCATGATAAACTGTGCATGGTTCCTTTGAGGCAGGAAGCCTTTGAAAGCCAGGTCATAGAAACTGCCAAGCAATCTCTGTTGGCCCAGCATGTCCACCAGCACCTACCAGTGTACGGACTTCGGCACAGTGCTGTCAATCCAAGGGAGGTGTTTTCACAGGAGATAGGAGCAATAAAACTCATTTTAATGTGTTCTTTGCAGTGGGTTCCATTAAAATGAAATCATGCACACACACGAAAAGGAAAGCCGCGTGCTGTGTTTCTGGCTTGCTGCCCGCTGTGAGCCCAAAGAGATGCTGACCTTTTGATGATTCAGAGCGGTTTGCTAGCAATGCAGTTTGTATCTGCTTTAAAATGTTTTCTTTAACCTTATTTGTAATACAAATTTAGATTAATTTGCCTTCAAGCTATAACTGATTCCATAACTTGCTGCATCTTTTGGGGGAAGGGAATAGCAACAGTCATCAGCAGGCAGAGAGCTCTGGGAACTGCATGGTTCCCTTTCCCTTTTCTCCTACAAAGGGCCAGGATGCAACATGTATCCTCAATAAATCCCTGGGTGGGATGAGCTGTGGCTGAACTGGTTTGGATACGTTGTCCTGGGGGATCTGTACAGTAGATTCCTCACTTCTGCAAAGAAATACTGGTGAAAGTGGAAACAAAAAGGAGGTAAAAAGGAAAAAAAGAAAGTCAAAGTTAAGTCATGGGAGAGGCAGTGGAATTGGGAGCTGTCCTGCAGAGAGGGAAAAGGATGGGAGATGTCCTGGGGGGATATGCTGGTGGGAGTGCACAGAGGAAAGGAACGCTGCCGGCAGCAGCAAGAGGAGAATGGGGCAGGTTTGTAGCATCCGTGACATAAAAATGTGTTAACGTAACATTAAGTAAAATTGTCTAAAGAAAGTATTTTCCATTTGGGTTCCTGACAAGCAGTAGTGTGAAAAAGATGCAACAGCAATCACTCTTAAATGTGAGAACAACCAAATGGAAACATCGCAGGCTACTTCCATTCCTAGGTTGTACAGTTAAAACCAGGGCATCAAAAAATGTAAAACTTGCATTAACCAGGTGTGCTCCATGTTCTGTAGTCAACATAGACTTCAAAACTGGTGGTGAGGGGAAGAGGGGAGCCAGTCAGTCTGACATAGGTTTCATCTACATCCAAACTGGAACCAGAAACCAGAAACTTTGTAGATAAGTGAGCCCTAGGTCAAAGTCTTGTTCAAACCTGAGAGTTCAACCCCGGGTTTGAAAGCAAAATAGGAGAAGAGCGTGTGGCTGATTTCCAGGTGCTGTTACAGCACCAGCCCAGTAAATCCCCATTTAGTTGTGTGCACCCACTTCCAGCCACTGCTGTCGGAGCTGCCAGCCATGGGATGTGGAGTCTGTGCTGAACTGGGAGAGGGGGGCTCAGCGCTCACCAGAGCACCCTAGAATGGCTGGAAAGGGGGGTAAAAAGAGTGATTCTGTTAGAGAGCTGGGCTGTTTGGGGTCAGTGGGACTGTGGCACTTGGATCCCACCTTAACCTGGTGTGATGGGTGCCACACAACTGCCAGAGGGGTGGCTTAGCCAAAAGTTGAAGACACTTAAACCACTTTTAAGCCTTAGAGTATTTCAAGCTCCTTAAGCCACTTTAAGGCTTTAGATGGGTTTAAATTGCTTAAAACACTTTAAGGCCTTAGATGAGTTTAAGCTGTTTAAGCTGATTTAGAGCTTTGGAATGACTTGAGTTCTCTGGCTTTGAGTGCTTAAGGAGGTTGAGGTCCTTTGAGCTCCTTTTCTGAACAATTGGAGTGCGGCTGCGGCACCCTGCGTACCCCCTCCTGTACCCCGTGCACAGGACTCTTCTCCCTGGAAGCCTCCCACGCAATGTCTCACAGTCAGGTTTTCCTGGGTATGCTTTCATCCTCCCTTTTTTTGGGGAAAACCAACAAGAGAAGGCCAGGAGTTGAACATCCATGTGGTAGGGATGAATGGCCATGCCAGGGGTGTGGACTGACCTTCTTCCATGAGCCCAGAGAGCATTGCCTGGGTAGGATAAAGTGTGTGGGCTCTGTTAGGTTGAAGCCTCGTGAAAGTGCCTGAGGAGTCCCAGCCAAGAGGATGCCAGCCCTACCCTGGAGGACATCCTAACGGTCCTTGTAATTACTGTGGTGGCAATTGCTAATTTTCCACCTGAAAGAGGATGTTGCTGTACCTCAGGGAACAGATCCATCCCTGCCAAGTTAACATTTTTAGGGCTTTCACCGTTTTCAACAAGTATTTGTGGGTAAGAGGAGTAGTAATAGTCAAGATGTCTTTTATTTTGTGGTTTTTACTACCCTCATGTGCAAAGACCAGCTCTGTAGGGCCAGCCAGAAACACTTCTATCTGTGACTTGAGGTAACTGCTCAGGAATCGATCCAAGTACATCCTGGCTCTTCCCCTCCCTCCCGTCCCTTCCCAGTTGTGTTTAAGACCCTTGATGGGCTGTATCCAGATACGAGGTGTTTAAATGGCCTGGAAGGACATATATTTGCTTCATCTCTTTTTAAATCATCACTGTGTTTGGCTCTGTGGCATCCTGTGGCACAGCTTCATTATGGACCACAGGGAAAAAAATACCACTTTGGTATCAAACTTCTAGTGGCTTCACTGGGCACCCAGTGGCCTTGCACTGTGAATAACCATGTTGTAAGCCTTCCTCTCGTGGCTACCCTCCATCCACCTTTCTCTGTCACAGCTTCAAAGTCTGTTTAGCTTGTGCTGGCCTAGAAACTCTTCCCACTTTTGATTTGTGCCTCGTTTAGTTCTCTTCCCTCCTCCTTTCCAAGTCATTCCTGACATTCAGACTTTCTGGCCCTGATGGAGCAGCCCAATGTTTCCTTAGATCTGTCTGCGGAGACATTCCTGAGGAGCAGCTCATTTAGCCAGTCATTTCTGGTTGATGTTGCTTGTGATACGTTTGTCAGCGTAGAATGTCATTAGCCATTTTGTCAGCCTGTCACTCAGCATTCTATCTGCTTGTTTAGAAAGACTGAAAATATATTTCACTTACACCAGAAAATAAAGTATTCTCTGGGAACTTGTATGAAAGGTTAAAATAGAAGCTATTTTGCAGCTTTATTTACTGTAAACCCTGCCAGCAACTGCAGCATTTAACTACAAAATGTGCTACAAAGACAACGGTTTGCAGAGTACTAACAGCTTCGAGCAGGGCTGTGCTCCTGTTGTTTCATTATGCCAAAGCTTAAGGATGTTGGTTCCCAAAATCAGCAGATTCCCTTGATGCACAGGTCACGGGAGAGCGATGGTTGAGGTGCTGAGGGCACTGACAGGCTCTAGATGAGGTGTCCTCCTCAGCTACAGGTAACTATCCGCACGCTTTCATAAGAACTTTCCTGGCTTATTTCAGCCAAAATGATCTAAGGCAGTTTCAGTTGATTTGTTTCACATTATAATAATCAAATCAGCTCCCGTATCTTAGGTGAGGAACTGAGAACTTGCTGCATCACTGGTGTTTGAAAAAAAAAAAATCCCATTTAAGTGGACTCGGATGGACTTGCACCTGGCTCTGTGACACAGGACTCCTCAGATGGAGGTTGAAGTAACATGGAGCACAGCTCTGCGTCCTTCACCTTCTGCAAGGGTTGCTTTCCTCCTCCTGTAGCACTTGATAAAGGAAGCTTCAAAGCTTCTCCTTGCCTGCTGCGGGGGGAACTCTCCTCCTCTTCCCATCTGTTTCAACCACTTCTGAGGGGGAATCAGGGCTCAGATGTTATAAATAAAAAGGGAATAAAGTAATTAATGCCAGTCAGAATGGTTTCGTGGAAAATAGTTCTTAGCAAATAAATGTGACGACAAATTTTGAATGTTTGGTAAATGGAGGCAGCTGGACTGGATGGCACGTGAGGAGTTTGACTGCGGGCACTGATTAAAAGAGCAGCACCATCAAATAGCAGTGTGTGGCACGCTGAACTGGAATAAGAACTTGGTTGACTGACATCTCAGATTTGTTAAGGAGAATCACTGTCAGATTAAAATATTTCGAATGGAGATCTGCAGAGTTTGGTGGATGCCTGAAAGTCCTCCCCTATCCTGACCTCTCAGGACCTGCACTGAGAACAATACGCAGCTGACATAGGCAAAAGGGCAGCCGATGCCAAGGGCATGGCTTGTGGGGACACAGTGCGTCCCACTGCCCGTGTGGGGACATGTGTCTGGTGTAATGCTGTGGCAAGAAGGGCTTGTGCTACCCTAAACCATGTAGCCAGAGGAGCGGTGGGAAGCAGCGAAGTGTTTGCTGTGTCCGTGGAGTTGTGTCATGAGTCTGGCAGCCTGCAGCCAAGCAGCAAGTTGAGGCTAGTGAGACTAGACCAAATTCCTCCTTGGGAGTGAAGGAAAACAGGACCCCCAGGGGCTTGGTTAATTCATGATGCTAAGATAGATGCCCAAGATGAACCCTTCCCTGGGGTGCCTGTCTCTCTCCTCAAAGGGGAGATGCTCAGTAAAAACCATCAAGATAACTCGTTCAGACTAAACGCCTGCTGCTCAGATGACAGAAGCTCTGAGAGAGAAATATAATCTGTGCCGTCCATCACTGAACAGTGAAGCTAAAAGTTGGAGAGAAGGCAAGAGCCAGCTGTCAGGATGAGTTGAAAACTATCCTGTGGGTTCAGTTCAAGGGAGAGGCTACTTGGCTTCTACCCACAGTCAGAGAAAATCAGTATTTGTGTGAATGAAGCACTACTTTGGGGCAAGAGTGGAAGTCAATTTTTTCTTTAACTCCTCTGCTGCACTTTGCCTGAGAGAAGGCAGAAGCAGCAGCTCTGGAAGTAAAGCGATGGGTGAAGGAACCAGAGCTGGCAGCGGGAGGGGGGCTTTGCCGCTGAGGTCAGGACTGCTGCAAGGTTTAAATGTTTGATGTGCTGACCCAGTTGAGGTTCAGTCTGCAACACCACTTCGGGGGGTGGGGTGGGCTGGCCATCTGAGTGCACCAGGAAGGGCTTGGGCTCAGGTGCTCTTCATGGGAGGTGCCTGTTTTAGGGTCACAGAGCTGAAAAGGAAATTCCATTTTCTTGGCACCTTCTCCCTGAATCTGCCCTGTTCCCAGTATCTTCTGATACTGGGTTCATTTTATAGCTCTTACATGATCCAGTGTATTTGGCATTATCAAGAGAAAGCTATTCAAATTTTATTCAAATAGAAACGAGTAGCTCAAAGATAAGTATTCCTAAAGGCATCTTCAGCCCTCCTTCTGTAAGTTGTCGAGATCTTTTATCTCTGTTAATATTGCCTGGAGCTCCTGTCAGAACAAGACCAGGACATATGAGGTAATTATGTCAAGGTGCCCAGCCTGAGCCAAACAGGGACTGAGTAGCTGGATGCAAACAAGCCCGTAGCCAGAAGTGGGCCTTGGCATGCCAGCTCCATTTGCCCACGTGCAGTGGAATTAATTTGGGGCAGCTATGTGCGACAGCTCCAGCTGGGTCTCCCCTTTGGCAGCCTGCGCGCAGATGCTGCTTGGAGGAGTAACCCAGCAATTTCTTCCACCCCCCACAACAAATCTTCGTGTGGTAGGTTGAGCAGCTTGCCCAAGCCCTGGTTTACAGGCCCCTTCCCTTGGCAGCCATCGTGGCTCTAACTGAGCGGTGAGGTGGCCGCTGCCTGGGCGATACCAAAGCTGTGCTCCCATTTGCAGTTTCAAAGCATCAGTGTTAGCACTGCCTCGAGGTTGCCAAAGCTGCTGTCTACAAACTTAAATGTTGCTGTAAACAAAGGAAAATAGCCAAATTTTGTTTGTTTTCACTGCTGCCAGCTGCAGTAGCTACAGCAGCTGTAGGGTGGCTGGGTTTGGATTCTGGCTTCTAACGTTTCTCTTCTAGAGACTGGTTTGGAGCTCTTCAAGAACATGTGCTGAGTTGTCCTTGGTATTACAAAGCCAGCACATAAATGTTGTTTCATGTGGAAATTAATAATTGTTTTTCAAACCTTGCTTTAACTGCAAAGACCAAAACCTGTAGTAAGATGAACGTTTTGAGCTGGGGAGCTGCTGTGCTTGGACACGGTGAGCACTCCCTTTGAATACGTGCTTCTCTGGAAGATAAGCAACTCTCTCAGTATAGCCGTTTGATTGTGCCATGGTCTAACACATTTTGCAGAAAACCTTTTATCTGCTGGTGTATTTTATCCTTCCTGGCCTAGGGAGTGGGACCCCTAACCCTTTTTGCCCTGGTAACAGTATGCTCCTTGGGGAGGATGCTGCAGCGCGCTCTGCCCCAGCAGGGGTAGCTCTGCTTGCTGCGGTGACGTGCAGGTTGGTGCTGCTGTGCCATGGATATGTCAGTCCTGTCTCAGAGCTACCCGTTAGCATTTGCTCTGGGAAAGGGACTGTTAGACTGGGTGTAGCTGGTATCTCTGTGGCAGCCTGTGCATTGGACTGGATGCAACTGGAAAAAAAAAAGTATTAAGGTACAGTGGTACAGATTGAGGGCTGATAGAAAAGTGAGCACTGAGCATGGTGACTATGAAACACTTCTCAGCACGTGTGTCTGCTCCCCTGGCCACCCCCAGTGCAGGACCACAGACTGAAGTGGTTCAGAGAGACCAGCCAGAGCCTGTCATCCCGCAGGCAGGGTGGTGTTCCAAGTGCTGCTGTACTAAATCAACTGAGACAGTCTAAAGTGTATATATTCTTTTACTCTTTATTTCTTCTTTATTCCATATTGACCATTCCTCCCTGCAGACACGGTGTTTGGTGTCAGTTAATCCAATCCTGGTCTGTATTTCAGGTGGATTTTAAGTTACCCTTCGCACGAGAACTGTCTGTGGTAGTGGCTTGTCTGGCTGCCTGTGCCTGTTTGGCCAGGCTGGTGATCGGTCAGTTGTGACTTTCTGTATTTAGCAAATCATAGTCACATTATGGCTGTTGTTGAATAGAGAAAATTTAAGGTATTATTAGTAGATGGATTAAAATACAAGCTGAGGATTCACTAGTCAGCCTCATGGCTTTCAGTGACTCTGAGAAGAACCGTGTGGCTCTGTCCTCTTGTGAGCTTGGGTGTTATCAACCCTAATGTGATGTTAATGCTAGGTCAGGCTTGGTCTCTTGTCTTCTCATCATGAAACCAAGATCTGACAGATTGATACTGTAAGGTATTAATGCCTCCACATCATCAGTGCTCTGCTTGTGTGATGCTACAGAGAAAGTCCATTTCATCTCTCTGGTCACGGCTGTGGCATGTGCACCAGCTGCCACATCATCCTGGGAGCACCGAGTCAGAGTGGCATAGTTAAGCACACAGCAAAGGTGTTTATCCAAGAAAGAGCCATGTTATTTATGTGCTGGTCACAATTAGTGTGTTGAAAAACCCGTGGAATACAGGTTCTTTTCCCAAAGATTTATTATCATATGCCCCTTTCCTCAGCAGCAGCCATCCCTCACCCCCCGGGATACACACCTCAGCGGTGCCTGGTGGGAGAGCTTCCCCAAGTGCAGGTGACTCCCCAACACTCTGTGTGAGATCAGCCTATTTAATCAGCTTCTCTTTATAGGGGTGGCCAGATGCTCAGCTCCAGCCACCCCGTCACCCCATTACTGCTCTTCTCTGCCTGCAGAAGGGAGGAGCTGGGCTCAGCTTGTGGTCCCCACAGTCACTCGTCACTCAGTTGGGACTGATAAAGCAAACGGTTGGGTTGTGCCCAGGCAGGTTGCTCAGAGCAGCAGCAGAGCTCTGTTCTGGGAGCAGCAAACATCTGCCGTCACCCACTGCCCAGCTGTTGGTCTGCTGCTGAAATCTGATGGCTGATGCTGGAAAAATGCACACTTTTACATCTGCTCTCTTCCCCAATCTAGTCACCACTACTTTATGTTAGAAATCTAAAGCCTCTAACTTTCCAGAACCAAGACCTACAGGTCCTTAAAAAATATGAATAAAGGGTTTATTAAAAAAATATGAAGAAAGGGGTTTATTCATAATGCTGGGTGTGCTTCAACCTCGACAAACTATTGCAGTACGCCTGTTAAGTGAACTATGTGTAAAAAGCACAGAGTCACTTAGGTTGGAAAGGACCTGCAAAATCATCAAGTTCAACCGTTCCCCCAGCACTGCCAAGTCCACCACTAAGCCATGTCCCTCAGCACCACATCTGCACAGCTTCGAGACAAGTCCAGGGATGGGGACTCCACCGCTGCCCTGGGCAGCCTGGGCCAGCCCTTCACAACCCTCAAGGGGAAGAAATTTTTGAGAATATTGAACCCAGCTGGGTAACCGGCATAACTTAAGCCCATTTCCTCTTGTCCTATCACTTGTTACTTGATTGAACAGATCAACACCACCCACACTCCCACCCACCTCACTAAAACCTCCTGTCAGGAGCTGTCAGAGCCAGAAGGTCTCCCCTGAGCCTCCTTCTCTCCAGGCTCAACAAGCCCAGGGCCCTCAGCCGCTCCTCACCACCCCTGTGCTCCAGAACCTTCCCCAGCTCTGTTGCCCTTCTCTGGCCACGCTCCGGCCCCTCAATGTCCTGCTGGGAGCGAGGGGCCCAACGCTGACCCCAGGATTTGTGGTGTGTCCTCCCCACTGCCCAGTGCAGGGGGACGATCCCTGCCCTGGTCCTGCTGGCTGCACCAGTGCTGACAGAAGCCAGGATGTTGGTGGCCTTCTCAGCCACCTGGGCTCACACTGTCTCATCTTCATTCAGCTGGCTCTCAATCAACACCCCCAGGTCCTTTTCCACCAGACAGGTTTCCACCTCCCCTCTGTGAAGAGCAGAACCCCACAGTAAGGAGGTACCCAGCCCCGTGGTGGTGCAGTGTGGGGATAAGTGGGATTCTCTCCTCCTCTCCTTCCCCATCAGCCTGTTGTTTTTGTCAGAATGGAAACATTGCATTCAGCTGCTTCTGGTTCACTGGAGGGTCATTTGCTATCCCAAGGCAGACTCTATTTGAATTTTCTTTCAAATGCTTCGTTAACTCTCTCCTGATTTACTGTATGCACAATTATCCCAACGTCCTTTTACAGCACGCACCTTTCCTCTCTGGGCAGAGGCAAAACCAGTAACCCAGAGCAGCAGACACCGAACCGCGTGACCACACGATCTAAGGTCCCCTGCGGAGACCTTAGATCTGTGGTGATCCTGCTGTCACACTGTAAGATACGCCATGGCCAGCGGGTTTTGTACTGTTTTTTTCCCTTTCTCCTTTGCATCTCACAAGCTGCTCTTTCCATTGTCTTCCCAGAATTTATCATTGCACCATTTTCCTGGGGAAAAAAAAAAAATAATAGGGTTTCAGTGCCCCTCCAGAATGGCTGAGTAAGTTCTTTTTAGCAGCACTCCGCTCTGCCCCACAGGGAAATCTTTGATATTCAGACAGTCTCAGTCATGCTCAGGCCCCAAGAAGTCTGTGTGTGGACTCTGTAGCTGATCAAAGGAGACTCTTGACATGCTAAACCTGTGGGCATCAAGCAGACGCTCCTCTTGTAGTGGCCAGCGGGACCAGCTTACAAACACAGCACGTTACTGAGCTACACCATTGCTAAGGCGTGAACGGTTGAGGATGGCATCAGACGCTGTACAGGCAGTCATCACTGTGTTCAAGAGCACCCCTCGTAGCCTCCAGCCACATGGGTTTGGGGGTTTTGGTTTAATTTTGATGGTTTTTTCATCGTTGGGGGTCCTTTGTTTCCTAGAGTGGGCCCTCTGTGGGACATGTAGTAAATAACCGTTGCCCCTCAGTATAATTCCTTAAACACTCTAGGAGATTTATTTTAAGCAGCTTAAGTGCTAAGTTTAACTACCTTAAAGACTCTAGCCATCCGAGACTAGCTCCGAGGTCTCAAAATACTTTCTGCTCTGAAGTATGTCTCTAAACGTTGTCACTCAAGGTTTTATTTCCAGGCTTTTCAAAGCCGAGCTGTGCTGGCAGCACAAGAGCATCCTCCACCAATGTACCACGGAGCCTTGGCTGCTGGCTGGGGTAAAGTCACCAGCCAGAAATTCCAGACCATCAAATTTATGTTCTTTACAGTAGTAAATATACTGTCTCCAAGTGATTCTGAATAAACTCTACTGAGAGCAAGGTCAGTCGAAGCAACCGCCAGACTAGCACCAGCTCCTTCTCGCATTGCTCATGGGGAGCAAGCAGTTATCAGCACTTGTTTGGCTCACCAGCAACAGTGCCAAGGCTGCGGCCACGCTGGCAGACTGAGCTGCTCTCTGGGAAGGAGCTGACAGTTTGACTTGCTCTGTCCACAGCTCATCAGTGATGGCAGCGTGGTGTACGCAGAAGCCCTCTGGGACCACGTCACGATGGATGACCAAGAGCTGGGATTCAAGGCCGGCGATGTCATCGAAGTAATGGATGCTACCAACAAGGAGTGGTGGTGGGGGAGGATTCTGGACAGTGAAGGCTGGTTTCCAGCCAGCTTTGTACGGGTAAGAGCTTGATGTTTCTTTACGCCTCTCCATTAGCACCGAGCATTTGTTCTTTCCCTCCAGGTTTAGTGTTCTGTAGGTTCTGTAGTGACTCCTCAGCACTTTCACTGCTGACAATAGTTATTTGACATGTCTTGTTACTGGTCTCCTACGCATGGCTACAGCACACCAGGCCCTCCCAGCTGAGCTGCCACCAGTGTGGGGAAGTCCCTTTTTACATGAGTAAATCAGGGCAAGGGTGGTTCAGCTCGATTCTGGAGTTAAGCTGAGCTGCGCCAGCTTGGGGAGCTGCTCTGCATGGTGGTTTTACAGCCTGGGCTCCTGCTTACCTATATATATATATATACCTAGGCTAGTATGTGCCCAAGCACACAGTATCCCCTTCAGGAGCAAGCAACAAATACTCTGCTAGAGGAATCCCAGCTGAAGCTGCCAGAGGTTTTCTCTCAAGGTGTCCACTTCAGACAGTACAGATGAGCAGGGCACCAAATTCAGTTTTCTCCATCTGGTGCTGGGTCCAGTGCAATGCCACGTCCCAAACTCTGCATCCACCTGACTCACACACGTCCCTCCTCTTAGCCCTGGAATTTTAAAACCATCAGGCTGCTGGGCAACCTCCAGCGTTGTATTCCAGGCATTTAAAACTGGAGTAGAAAAACACAAAATAATGTCTTGGAGGTCATGTGGGACAACTGATGGAGATCTGAAACACTTGATGCTTTGGGGCCAAGGTTTGTGCACCAAGGTTCTCCCTCAGTGCCAGCTTACAAAGACCCTATAGAACAGCCCAGGCAGTCCCAGCTCAACACTGCAGAGGTTGGATGAATTTCTGACAGAACAGCCTGAAACACATCTGAATTCTCTGTGCCAGCGGGGGGTAAACCAGCCTTTGGACTACTGCTGTGCCTTCCCTTCCTGCTGGGAGGAAAAAGGCTTTATTGGGGCTGTGGCTTTGGTGTGGCTGCCCAGCTCTGCTGTCGCCACTTCAGGGCAGGCTCCTCAGTACTGCAAAGGCAATTAGGTGCCTAAGGGCAGCGATTCTCAGCCCTTTAGCTCTTTATCCGGGTCACTTCAGATCACAAGCGACCCAAAATCGGGTGAAGCACGAAAGGAGGTGATACGAGGTGATACGAGGTGATCCAGTGTCTGTAGCAAAAGTCCCTGGAGAAGTGGGGCAGGTAGTGTTATAAATTTTTGCAGTGCTTTACTCTGGATTGCAGGAGACAGTCTCAGCTGAGTAACCATTACAACTGGTGGGTGGTTTTGCAACTATAATTACTAGCACCAAACTCTCAGCACTGGTGGGGATGGAATTGTTGGGCTTGGGTCTTTTTTTCAGTCAAAGCACAGGGCTTTTTTTTCTTTCAGGTTATGGATAAGTTGACTTCTTGTCCTGGCTGGCAAAAACCTGATAATATTTCAGGGAAAAGCAGACCAGTGCCAGCCATTAGCAAAGCAGAGTAAACAAGTTCTCTTAGCAGAGTAATCACAGCACTTACTCAAGCATCTGAGTGAAGATTTCCTGCTAATTATCAGTGGGTCTCAGGCTGAGTGCTGGGAGGGCTGGTAGGTCTGGGGACTTGGATAAAAACCTGCCCGTCTCGCAGTTAACTCCGCACAAGGTCTGAGTTTAAGACTAGCCAATGTTGTTCTGCTCACACTGAAGGAAAACCAGGATTGCACATCTTGAGGGCTTCACCAGCTGTAAAGAGTGAGTAAATGTAATCTGTGCCTGTGCAGATGAGGGATGGGTATGCACCGGTTTAATGTATAGCTCTGTATCAAGTGGTCAGTAAACCTACTTAGACGAAACTGCATTAAAAGTTTAAAGCAGTTTTGTGTCATTGTACTAAAAACGCCTATAGTTATGTGTGCTTTTCACTTCTCTGTGCAAAATATTTCCACGGGGACTCTGAGAGCTAGTAGATAATACTCTAAGTATTAAAACTAGACCACCACACGCAAGAAAGTTCCTAAGTGAAGTGCAGCAATCATTACCTGCTATTAACTGAGGTACTTCTGCTGTTGTTGACAAAACAGACTCTGTAGGATGGTGTGTCTACAAGACTCTGGTGTTCTTCTCTGCTCAGGCTGTGCTGCCATCTGATGGGCACTATGAAGGAACCAGTGGTTCCACACACATACATTATCTGTAATTTAATGCCATTCCTTACCACTCTATATGCCCACTGGCACCTGTATCTGCTTTTATATTAACAATAAATTCTCTTTAAACAATCTTGGGGTGGGAAGCAGATACTGAGAAGCCATCTGGTATTAACAGTATGAGCACAACCATAAAGATATACAAGAAAGCAACTATTTGCTGGTTTCCTCCCTCCCTCCCTAAGCACCCCCCTCACAAGCACCTAAGCAGATTTCACTTGCTAAACCATTTTTGCCCCAAATCTGTATGTATTCGTCCTGGAGAACACAGTATAGTTCCTGTGACTTGTGTGCACGAGAGATGCTCATTTAAAATCCCCCCATGTCGCACAGTGGGAGCAGCTGTCATGTGACTTGGTGTCCTCTCCTCAAACTGACTATCGGGCTTCCACAAGGGGAAAATACATTTCCAGGTAATACAGATGCAGCACCCTCCCCTCTTCACTCCTTATCTTAGCTCAGTCTTTATCTGCCTTCGGTCAACTGTCCCAGACTTCTTTTCCTCGGGAGACCTGCGATGAGCAGTACAAATGGTGACCATCTTGTGTGTCTGGCACAGCTACGAGTAAACCAGGATGAGCCCATGGAAGATTATCCCCTGAAGGTAGAAGGTGGCAAAGAGGACGACTCCAGCAGTGGCACCCGCCGATTTGGGATGGGGCAGACCACCAAAGACCAAATGAGGACCAACGTCATCAATGAGATCATAAGCACAGAGAGAGACTACATCAAACATCTGAAGGACATTTGTGAGGTAGTGAAATAAAGGGGGAAGTGAATGTAAGAACTTGTTTGAATAAGAGAATGTCCCATTCTTGCCCAGAGAGGGGCCCAGAGCAGGTAACTTTTCTTTTCTGAAAATGAGCCTATTTCCAGCACAGGCTGCTCTGCTAAATGCTGTTGCATGCTCAGAAAAGACAATTTATTACAGCAGTATCCCAAATGCCTCTGTATTTGGAGCCCCCACTTGGGCTCTGATTAAATGGAATTAACTGAATTTCCCAAGCCAGAGAAAAGTAGATGTCTAGCACTGCTGTCCCCTTTAGTATCTGTTCTGATGTAACACCATCAGCAACTCCAGCCTTCAGGCCAGTCATGCTCAGAGCAAAACAACTGGGAGATGTTCAGCCAATTAGGTCTTTCACTTGGAGAGACGCTGCGTATTGCGACGCCTCTTCTAAAAGAGACAGGCTGTCATCTTCACCGGGGTAAATGAAGGTAATTGAGAAGAGCTTTGCAGGAACATCCTTCTTCACTGGAATGACACAAAAATGTGGTGCCTTCCAGGAGAGTCAGCTGGGGCAAAGCAGCACACACGTACCAACCAGGCCTTTCCTCCTGCGGGGTCCCCCCCCATGTCCTTTGCACACTCCTGCCTTGAGTCAACCAGGCATTTCCTACCACGAGCATCCAAACCCGATCCGCAACCGGATTTAATTGGCCTAAATCTGTCAGTGGGTCCATGCCTGGGTCAGAGTCCCCCTGCAGCTTACAGGCTGATAAAGGTGTTTTTAGCAGGAGAGAAAGCAGCTCTGGGACTCCTTCAGGCGTGAAGTACAGCATCGTTTAAGGCAGTGGTGCAACTGTGGCTCAGTTTCTATTTCTACCATGTTTTTGGGTGATATTAGAGGCAATAAGAGCTGAAACATGGATGTGTCTATGCAGGAAGGGGAGACAGGAACCTAGTGTCCAACTGCCTGCAGCCTGTGGGGTTTTCTGGTGATAACCAATGGCCACAGAGCCAATGCCCACGAAGTTTCCATTCGGTTTCCTCCTAGGGTTACATTAAGCAGTGTCGTAAAAGAGCTGACATGTTTACAGAAGAACAGCTGAAGACAATCTTTGGGAACATCGAGGACATCTACAGGTGCCAGAAGAAATTTGTTAAAGCACTAGAGAAGAAGTTCAACAAAGACCACCCACATTTGAGTGAGGTTGGCTCGTGCTTCTTGGAATATGTAAGTAAATTGGACTTCATGGGAAGGGGTAGCTGAGCGTGGATTAAGCCAGAGCACTTAGAAATTGAGCTGACAGAACTGAAACTCTGTTTAAAAAGCTCACCCAACCAAATTATACACACACCCCCCACCCCATTCAACCACTGCCCACCTCCCAGTGACACACGGTCTCACTCTTGTGGCTGTGGAAAGAACATTTTCAAAGCACCTCAGCTTCTGAGCACTATATTCCTTGCCAAATAGGGTACTTCAGGCAAAAACGTAGGAAGATTCCAAAATCTCAAGCTGGCCCTGAGTTCACAGCCATGGTATTTTCAGGGCAGTGCAGGATCATCAACAGCTTACCCACTCATGAAACACAGTCAGCTGAGCACAGCCCAGAATACATGGACGTGTCTCGGTCTCTCAGATGAGCTGCACGTGCTGTAACTTGTAATATACTCTGCCCACCCCCCACAACTTCGGGTCTCTGGGGAGGGTACAAATTCCAAACCAGCTCCGTGGGATGCAGCAGGACTTGCGCAGGGAACTCACACGCTGTGGTTTGAGCCATCCCATCACCTTAAAGAACATGGGCTTGGACAATCCCTTTACTTCCCTTGCAGCAAACAGAGTTTCAGATCTACTCCGAATACTGCAACAACCACCCCAACGCCTGCATGGAGCTGTCGCGCCTCGCCAAAGTCAACAAGTACGTCTACTTCTTCGAAGCGTGCCGCCTGCTGCAGAAGATGATTGACATCTCCCTGGATGGGTTTCTGCTCACTCCCGTGCAGAAAATCTGCAAATATCCACTGCAGCTGGCTGAACTGCTCAAATACACCAACCCCCAGCACAGGTAAGTCAAGCATGGTGGGGAGGGAAGGAGCGAGGCTGGTCTCGTGGAAATGGATTAGTGTGGAATTATGTATTGAGGGCAGCCTGCCAAGAGCAGCTGGTACCATGGTTCTTGTGTTACCTTGTAGAAACCAGGAGAAAAAATCATAGAATCACAGAACGTTATGGGTTGGAAGGGACCTCTGGAGATCATCAAGTCCACCCCCCTGCCAGAGCAGGGTCACCCAGGGCAGGCCACACAGGAACAGATCCAGGGGGGGCTGGAAAGTCTCCAGAG